>ONZH01002386.1:0-45414 GCA_900303285.1 Rhinella marina | reverse complement strand
GCGTGTTGGGACTCTGGGCACATGGCAGACTTCATGTTAGGCTGCCTATCCCGTGACCCTCGCATTAGAAGCATTTTTCATACACCGATTACTGGGTGTTCACTCTCCTGGGACCCACGGTACAAGCAGAACCTTTCCACTCTCATCCTTGTAGAGAAAAGGAGTATGTGAGTGAATCAATATCAACAGGCCCCTGGTGCACAAGCTGAAACAATCCTTCCCATCTGATGCGCTAGCAGCAGAGGGCGTGGTTCTGTGGGCCAAGTAGCGGGGAGAGGAGGCGAGCAGGCAGCTTGTCCAGCACTGGCAGGGGAACGCTCTCCAAGGCCTTTGCCAGTTTTATGTCACCCCAGCAAGACACTGTCACCTGTCCCCAGTCTAGGCAGAGTAGGGGTGAGCTTTACAGAAAGATGGTGAGGGAGTACCTAGCTGACCATACTAACGTCCGGACGATCCACTCTGCTCCATACACTACTGGGGTCTTCAAAGCTGGACATGTGGCCTGAACTGGCGCTGTACGCCTTGGAGGTGCTGGCCTGCCCTGCAGCTAGCGTGTTGTCAGAGCGGGTATCAGTGCAGCTGTGGCATCATCACCGATAAGCGTACACGCCTGTCCGCTGACAGGCTGGACGCTTATTAAAATGAACAAAGCCTGGATTTCACCAGAATTCAAATCTCCTCCGGGGGAAATCAGCTAAAGATTAACATTACTTATGTATCCGATTCTTCTTCTCTACTCCTCCTACTCCTCCTCCTCCTTGTCGTCTTTGCCTAACGCTGACCCAAACGCAATTTTTTAGAGGGCCAACTGGCACTCTTTTACGACAATTTTTCCGGAGGGCCCCCTACAGGCCCTCTCTCCAAACAATTTTTCCAGAGGGCCACCTACAGGCCCTCTCTCTAAACAATTTTTCCGGAGGTCCACCTACAGGCCCTCTCTCTAAACAATTTTTCCGGAGGGCCACCTACAGCCCTCTCTCTAAACAATTTTTCCGGAGGCCACCTACAGGCCCTCTTTCCAAACAATTTTTTTCGCAGTGTCAACTACAGACACTGTAAAACAATGTTTCAGGAGCGTCAAACAGACAGTCCAAAACAATTTTTCAGGAGGCGCAAGTACCGACATTTAAAAAAAAATTTTTTGCTGAGGGTCGACTTTATGTACTCCGAAAAGAAAAACATTTTTGGAGGCTCAACAAAAGCCATTTCACTGCATTCTCAGTCGGACAAAGTCATTGGTGGTGTAACCGCCATGCTGCGTCAGGCTAAATTTTTGGGTGGCTCACCTGCTACCTCATCTAACTTGGTCACTTGTTGGTGTCACCGCCATGCAGTGTCAGGCTTATGCCTGCATCGTGTGGCTGGGGATAGGAGAGCAGTGCCAGCATGGGCATGGGTGATGGACCTTCGTTGCATCTAGTTGGGTGCTTCCCTAACATGTGATGGGCATGTGCCTCGCCTTTCTTGGTCTGGGTGAGCACAATTGCCATGAGGGTAACCACCAGGCTGTTGCAGGAGAATTTGGGGTAGTGGTGGGATTAGGCAGCCTCAGAGGCATCCATGCATGCTGCCCCTGCTGTTTCCTGTCCATTTCCGTGGTGTTTCCATCATTGTCTGATGTTTCCAGGTTTTCACCCAGCCTTCCCTAGGCAGAACCTTGGTCCCCTGCAAAAAATGCTCGAGTCTCCCATTGACTTCAATGGGGTTCGTTACTCAAAACGAGCACCCAAGCATCGGGAAAAGTCCGTCTCGAATAATGAGCACCCGAGCATTTTAGTGCTCTCTCATCTCTACTGCCTAACCAACATCTAAATTCAGGCCCTAACACTCTCCCTGACAGAAAGCAGCTCTATCCCTAATCTCATGCAGACGGCGTATGACGCGAGCAGCGCGGGACCAGATTCTTATATTTCCAGGTCATCTGATCTGGCCAGCCAATCCCTGGTATCGACTTGTAGGGGCCCCACGTGATGCTAGGAGGTCCGAAAGACTGTCCTGCATGTTGATTTGCTGAAAAAAGGCGGCTAACATGCAGGAAGAGGAAGTTGCCATTTCCGAGAGGATCGCGATATGCTCATCCGACTAGCGAGCATATGCGAATACCCTAATGCTCGAACGAGCATCAAGCTCGGACGAGCATGTTCGCTCATCTCTAAAGAGGATTTGTCAACATGATCAACTCTACTAGACCTAATATACTGCCTGGTAGAGTAGATTATTGCTGAGTGCCACAACCCCTTTCCTGCAGCAATTAGATCTTTAGTTTTTGAAAAATGCATAATTTTATTGCGGGTCCGCAAAACACTGATACCAGCCCATGTGCGTTCCGCAATTTGTGTACCGCACATGCTGCGGATATCATAGAAATGCTTATTCTTGTCTGCAATTGTGGATAAGAATAGGACATGTTCTATTTTTTTTTTGTGCGGGGAAACGGTACGGAGCAACGGATGCGGGCAGCACACGGTGTGCTGTCCGCATCTTTTGCGACCCCATTGAAATGAATGGGTTCGGATCTGCGCCGCAAAAGATGCGGATCGGAGGCCACAAAAACAACGTGTGAATGTAGCCTAAACCTTATAACTGCAATCAAGCGTTTGTAGTAACTACAAATTAGTCTTTCAAATATCTATGCAGGAATTTTGGCCCACTCTTCTTTGCAGAATTGTTATAATTCAGCCACATTAGAGGGTTTTCGATCATACCACAGCACCTCAATCACATTTAAGTCTGAAAATTGACTAGGTCACTCCAAATCGTCCCACGACAAGCGTTGAAACCATAGCATAGATGGAATATGGAAATGTTTAATTTCTCTAAAGTTTTTATTTTGTAAAGCAGTTAAACATAATAAATCCTATATAAATGTGATACTAACCCACAGAATACAGTAGTCATGTCAAGTTTACTCCACACAGAATGTTTTTTTCCAATTTTCTAATACTAGATATGGTAATTTAAATGGTACCATAAAAAAAAACTTGCCCACCAAAAATAAGCTGACATATGGCTATGTGAATAGAAAATTTAACAAATAACGGCTCTCAGAAGTCAGGGAGGAAAAAACAAAAGCTAAAATGTATTAGTGAAATGGCACAATATATGATGCTTTCAGATAGTGCAGCATAGTCTGATGACTGTCAAGCCCCGATCTGTACAGCAGTGGCACGGAGCATTAACATGATTGATAATGCTTTGTGCATCTCTGTGACCTTTTTACTATAAAATCACAATGACAACTTTATCTCACTGTGATTTTGTAGTAAAAAGATTACAGAGAGGCACGGAGCATTGTCAGTCATGTTAATGCTCTGTGTCTCTGCTGTCCTGAATGGGGCTTGGCACTCTTTCACACAGCAGATTTCACGTATGACATCCGCTCGTGTGAAAGAGCCCTTAAAGTGAAACTGTCACCAAGAAATCAAGTACAATCAGTGGGCGGCATGTGGTAGAGCAGGAGAACCTAAGCATATTTATACATACCACAGTTTTGTGGGAGAAGATTCAGCAATATATTTTATGCACTAAAATCTCTGTTCTTTCTGAGCTTAGCAGTTAAGTGGGTAATCTGCATGAAGACTGTGCAGCATTTCATGGTGACGAGATCTCCTTAACCCCTTCTCGACATCCACTGTACATATACAGCAGAAGTTGGATCTTTATAGAGCCAAGAGACATTCACTGCAAATGTCCATCATCACAGACAACTCGAATCATGGACATTTCACCCATCAGATGCCATGGTCAATAACTGAGACCTGAGGAGTCATTAACCAGCGACTAGCTTCTCCCAGTGACCGGAAGACACATATGAAATATGTAGGAGTAATCTAGTTGCTAGGCAACTAAAGGCCTTGTGAAGGCTCCAAGCCCTGATATAATCAAAGGGGATCTGTTAACTGTGATCTCCCTAGCAAATGTTTTGTGTAGACACATACTGTAGCTGTGGTCTATCTATCTATCTATCTATCTATCTATCTATCTATCTATCTATCTATATCTTATTTATTGTTATTGCTTAAATAATTACTTGTGTCACAGAATTAGGGCTCATGCACACGAACGTGTGCTGGCCGTGCCCGTGCTGTGGGCCGCATACGGCGGGTCCGCAATAAACGGGCACCGGCTGCGTGCAGCCCGCATCACAGATCGCAGACCCATTAACTTCAATGGGTCCGCGATCCGGGAGATGCGGAGCGGAGGCAAGGATCGGAACACCACGGAAGCACTACGGTGTGCTTCCGTGGTGTTTCTGTCCGTGCCTCCGCACCGCAAAAAAGTAGCGCAAGCACTACTTTTTTGTGGTGCGGACCCTCGGATGCGGATCGCGGACCCCATTCAAGTGAATGGGTCCACGATCCGCATGCGGTGGCCTCACGGTCAGTGCCCGTGCATTGCGGACCGCAGTTTGCGGCCCGCAGCACGGGCACGGCCGGCACACGTTCGTGTGCATGAGGCCTTAAGGACACAAAAAAAGAGAATAAAATTAGTTTTCCGTTTACTACAGATTACTTTCCAGATTTACTGAAAAAAACTGGTATACTATTTAATGATCCAGATAAACCTTACAAATAACCATACATCAAAAAGTCAGCAAAAGATCATTTCACTTCTACATTAGAGACACAGTATAAAACACAAGAAAATAATAATCAATTAAACAAGAACTTCACCCTTGACATAAATGCAAAGCATGTGAGGTTAAAGGGTATTCCAGTTTTGCAGTCTTCAGCATCAATTGAAAGGAAACAACAATTTACTGTCACTTAAGCCTTAGGCTACATGCACACAACCGTATGTGTTTTGCGGCCCGCAAATTGCGGATCCGCAAAAAAAAATGGATGACGTTCCGTATGGCATCCGTGTTTCCGTTTTTTTTTGCGGATCCGTTGTTACAACGCCTATCCTTGTCCGCAAAATGGACAAGAATAGGACATGTTCTATTTTTTTGTGGGGCTACGGAACGGACATACTGATGCGGATAGCACACGGTGTGCTGTCCGCATTTTTTGCTGACCCATTGAAATGAATGGGTCCGCATCCTATCCGCAAAAAAAACGGAACGGACGCAGGAAACAAAATACGTTCGTGTGCATGAGGCCTTATTCACACATCAGTGTTTGGTCCGTGATTTCCATCAGTGATTGTGAGGCCAAAACCAGGATTGGAGCATCCACAAACATGAGGCATGATGGAAAGATCTGCACCTGTTCTGTGTTTAGAGCCGCACCTGGTTTTGGCTCAAAATCACTGATGGCAATCACTGACAAAAAAACTGACTGTGTGAATGAGGCATTACTAAGGGGTTGTTCACATATCAGTTATTTGATCAGTTATTTCCATCAGTTATTGTCAGCCAAAACCAGGAGTGGTCACTAAACAGAGATCATGTATAATGAAAAGATCTGCACCTGTTCGGTGTTTTTGACCCGCACCTGGTTTTGGCTCACAATAACTGATGGAAATAACTGATCAAATAACAGATATGTGAACAACCCCTAAGAGTGATATATTTTCCTGTAATGTAAAAAAGGATTTTGCAATTTTCAACAGGAAAATCTTGACATTAAGGACTTTGCAATTTCTGGTTAGTTCCACTGGAGTTTATGTATGAGGGCATTTTCACAAGTCTATGTCCATTTTGTAGATGCCGATACTCTGTCTCTTTTGCAGCCCAGTTTTGTAAGGGCTCGTTCACATCACCGTTAGGGCTTCCGTTCTCCTGCTCCGTTATAGGAGCAGGAGAACGGAAAGGACGGATTCGGGGCATAACTGAGCCCAACGGAGCCTAAGGGACCCCATAGACTATAATGGGGTCCGTTAGGTTTCCGCTCAAAAGATGATTTTTGAAGCGGAGACAAAAGTTGTGCACGCAGGACTTTTGTCTCCGCTTCAAAAATCATCTTTTGAGCGGAAACCTAACGGACCCCATTATAGTCTATGGGGTCCCTTAGGCTCCGTTGGGCTCAGTTATGCCCCGAATCCGTCCTTTCTGTTCTCCTGCTCCTATAACGGAGCAGGAGAACGGAAGCCCTAACGGTGATGTGAACGAGCCTTAACCGCAAAGGTTCAAGTTCAGGATGTGTCTCCATTTTTTATTTTTTTACCATGGTTGATCCATTTTTTGCATACACAAAAAACAACCACCCTTTTTAACATCATTTTATGCACTTTAGGTAATGGATCAATGAAAAAAAGAATAGAACACTAATGACATCTTTGCTCTTTGATTTCATTGGCCAGTATGGATTTTTCATCCATAGTATGGACCAAAGAAGCTCATATCCCAGTTTTGTCTGTGGAATTATGCTTTGCAAAAAACATGAATATCTGAATAAACAGAACAAAATAAATAGGTCCATGTACTGTTGGAAAGCACACATACATGATTCACAGAAGTGTGAATAAGTCCCTAGGGTTTCCTTCTAGGTATAAACATGTGGGTAGAACTTGTCATCAGGTAAATAAAAGCAGAACAATACAACAATCTTAGAAAAGGAAAATAAGATCACATGTGTCAACCCACTTTAAGGTTGGTTTCTGACATAGTATTTCTCTGAAAAAGGGGACTTTTTGCAGCATTTTTCATGGCAGCTGGATGTTTGAAATATTTGTTTATGTACTCATTTTGTAAAGGGTGATATTTATAAGGTAGGTATTACATCTTTTTATTTTTTATTTTTGGATGTGTCCTTACTTGGCAAAATGTTTGACCTCAAAGACTGGAGGTAATCGTTTTTGCTAATACAAATTTTTCTGGTGTTTTTTTTCACACAGGGTGTACACCTACTAATGTATTCTTCATGTAGTTTCCCCTAAAGAGTGTAAAAATGTGTTACAAAATGCCAAAAGCTTCAGTATGCTGTATTTTTTAAAAGAAGGCAGAAAGACAAAGACAAACCAAAAAACGCTTGCCCCTTGTCCCGCCTTTCATATTTCCAATAGACTTTTAGCTAGTACCAAAGACATGTTTCAAAACCATGTGTCATGGATCAATAACCACTTATCTTGTATCAGGGTCACCAAGCTCCTTTTTTTGCATGGGCCACTAACCAAAAATCATAAACTACATAAAGATAAAAAAATGTAAGTATATACTGTAGCTTAGAATAGCAATATGAACATATAAACCATCTATTGCGAGCTGTAAAATGATGACACATCAATTTATAATTATGGACATTGGTGAAAGATGCCTATTTTTAAAGACAGTCCATGAATCTATGGACTATGGTCAAACATTTCTTGCATTTCCATCATGCACTTTGCTCTGGTAACAAAGCAGTAATGCATTATAGAAAAGATCTTCAGATCAAAATCCTTTGCATTTATTTTATATATGAATAATATATCTTCATTTGCTTAATTACCCCATTTACTGTATAAATAATATTGTAAAAGACCAATATAATAAATTATAAAGCCTTTGCGACGCTCGCCTTGCAATTTCTGTGGTTAATTGCTCCAAGTGGTATCATAAAAAGTATTAAAAATGAGTCCCAGGCTTGTAAGAGCACTATAAATGACCGGGAGCTGCTTTGAATAGCATCTGTACAAGCCATCATTATATACTAATAAAATGTCATTAACATTTCCAAACTGTTGATAGCCCCCATACTACCTTTTAACTGAATTGTTTTGGGACCCTATCAAATCTATTAATTTGCAAATGAACCAGACCAATTCGGAATACTTAAAATATGAGCTTCATTCTTTGCAAAGCTAAATAATTATCTTAAAGTTGATATTATTCTACAATGAAACATCAATTAAATAATAGAGCATAAGAATGATTAGCAAGTAAAACAAGTTTATAAAGCTGTTTACTTTCTTGTGATAAAATGTTCATCTAGAGACATATCTAATTAGATAGCCAATCTTCAAGACATGTTGAATCTGTATTGTAAATGAATGTAGTTTTGCATAATTACTGGCATACCTCCAGATGCTCTAAGTAAAGAAATATGTGCAAAGTGATTTGCACCAAGTTTATTTTTTTGTAGAATGTGTTCAAGTTTAATAATGCTAGCCAAACAGTAGGCTTTATTGTATCGATAACAAAATATTATTTATAGGTTATTTAAATCTGGGGAAGAATATAGTTGGTCTTACAGAAATGATTTTAATTGATTGGAAAAAAAAAGACTTTGAGAACTGTCATTGATTGGAATGCCTTACAGCACTCGGGGCCTAGGTTAAAATCAGACCAATGACAACATCTGGATGGAATTTGTATGTTCTGCTCATGTTTGCATAGGTTTCCTCCCACACTCCAAATATATACTGATAAGAAACTTAGATTGCGAGCTCCACTGGGGACAGCAAACAATAATAATGTCTAAAGCACTGTGGAATATGTCATTGAGTAAAATAAACAATTAACATCTAAATCTATTTTAGAACATGCACCAACAGATTCCATCATGAAATGGGCATTAAAGAAAAAACAATCCAAATGCACCGAAAACATCTTGGTACAGCAGTATAGATTGCACAGATCTGTCAGTGGCTTCTTAGACTCACATTTTTTGGTGGAGCACCGCATTAAGTACACAATGACTTCCTGTTACAGCAGTGCTTGTGTAAACTAACAAATTTGGCTTTGTGCTACTCTTATGGATATTACCTTGGTATTCACCCATTAACCTCTGTACAGTGATCTTGACTTTGCTGCAGGGAAACAACCAGGCCACAACCTGGTATAATCTCTGTATGAATGACAGCTGACCCATGAAGGTCATAGACATAAGTGCAGGGATGCCAAAGAGTCAGACAAAATCATAGTCAAGGACAGGCCAAGGTCAGGGCAGGCAGAGGACAAGCATCACAGTGAATAAATATGAAGGTCAGAAATAGGTCAGGCAGCAGAGGGTCACAATCCAAGAAACGGTCAGAAAGTAAGTACAAAGGCAGACAATGTATACAGCTTAGCTTTTCAAGATACTAGCAAGCTAGGAAATCTATTGATTAGGCATCTTCTCACAGGAGAAGGATTCCTTAAGTATCTCAATGTGGTCAGTCATTAGCCGGTTTGAATTAGGGCACATGCTAGCCCTTTATGAGCCGGAGGGAGCAGACAAGGAGGGGGGCTTACTAAAATGTAGGCTACAGCCTGCGTGGGAGAACAGAGCAGACCTGGCAGTCAGACCCACTGGGAAGAGGGAACCAGGAAATGAGTCCATGCCACCAGGACAAGTGAGCAGAGCCGCAGGTCACCGCTGTAGCACTTACATATTTATACTATCAAAATAGCAGAACTCACCAATAATAAAACATCCAGCACACAATAAGGTATATAAAGAAGTGATGGCCGGTTTGGACTCTTTGCGCTTCAAAAGCCTCAGAAAACATAAAGTAGGTGATCTATCAAAACTGGTGTAAAGGAAAACTGCCTTAGTTCCTCATAGTAGCCAATTAGATGTCACCATTAATTTTTCAGAGCTCCATTGGAAAATGAAAAGTGGAATCTCATTGTTTGTTATGGGAAACTAAGCCAGTTTTCCTTTACACCAGTTGTCATCAGTCCCCAACATAAAGTACATAACAACCATCCCCTGCTTTTATACCTGCATTGCATGCCTTCTTTTTTAATGGAAGCAGTAAAGTGCCAGATAATTTATTATTGATAATTGCTGCTACTTTGTTTCTATGAATATGGAAGCCTGTACCTGAAAAGCCCACTGTAAAGTTGGCTCACATGTACTCCATAGATAGTAAAACCCAACAATTTATCCTCAGTTTCCTGTTCTTCAACTTCATGGAGGCTACCTCTGGGCAACAAATTCATCAATAGGGGTTATGTCAGGGCTGGGATACACAGACAAGGGGTAAGTGATCCCTAAGCTAAATCCCAACCCCTTTCCCTGCCTATTGCCTACTCAGGCTAACCCCTGAGTCGACAACCTGAAGACTCGAGATACACTAGCAAAAGTGCAGGGGAAGGGAAAACAAACAAGACAGACAAACAAGAACAAATGGATAGTCAGATAGCCGCGTCAAATCCAGGAGAGTAGGTCAGGAACAAAATCAGTAAGCCAAGAGTAGTCACAAAACACGCCAAGGGTCAAAGAACAAACAAGAGTCTAAATAGCACAGACTATATTGCTTGCGTTTTCCGGCGACCAGTAACAGGCCGCGAGCGAGTGTGTACACCAGCCATGTCCCTGGCACTTATGACCGTCGCGCGTGTCCCCTGCCTGGGACGCGCATCCACAGCCAGAGACCGTCGGCTGGAGGAGGAGCCTGCCGAAATAGCAGACGAAGCCTGACCACGGGCAACCACCTCGCCACCAGAGTCAGAGACAGGACCAGCAGAACGGGTGCAATGACTGCTGGTCCTGACAAGTTAATCAAATAGACTATAGTGAGTAAGTGACTTGAGAGGTATCCAAGAATTTCTGAATCCTCCATTGATCTTGTACTGTAAGAACCATAATTTAAAGGATAGATTGGTAAGGACAGATGTGGGTACTTCTAGGGTCCAGTTCACTACTTTGGATTCACTAGGACTTGTGTGAATTGTCCGCTCATGATTAGAGGTAATAGTTTTTCACACTCCTCTTCTGGGGTAATATTCAAGATTTAACAATACCTAACTTGTGAATCCAATTATGTTGTATACCTGCTGGAATATCCCTGTCATTTATGGTATGTAGGAGAGGCCACATGGGAACTAACAACTAGATTCAACCAACATAGTTATATAATTCGGGAAAAGAAGCTGCATTTTCCAGTTTCTAAATATTTTACTATGGCTGAACACACTGAGAAAGATTTGAGGTTTACGATGCTTGAACAGATTCTGGTGTCCAGAAGGGGTGGTGATAGAGCAGCGGTACTCAGAAAGAAGGAACTTTATTGGATATACTGTACCATTTACAGACACTGAAACCAAAGGATCAAATGATGAATTTAAAGTAACAAGTTAGATGAAGGAGGAGGTACATACAGCCATGCTTGATACATTTTTGATCCATATCCTGTAGGATTTTGGGGATACATGTGCCTGTGGATACTTTTTCTCTCTTCTAGGGAGAATGTGATTTATACGACTTCTTGAATATGAACACAGGGACTAAGAACTTAAAGTGGCCCTGGAAAAAAACAACTAAAAGTGACTCCATTTTGTAGGCAGATCCAATTTAACAGAAGGTGGGGCTACTGAAGTAGGCAGGGTCAACAATATCATAGTGCAAAATACCATCCCAGCAGAACCAAATAGCACAGTGTAGCACAATATACTGCCCCATTGGCCCACCAGGACATTTCCCTGTAGGGTCTAGGGCCAATCCACCCCTGTATGAACATGATGGTTCATCTACCTCTGAACTCCTAGATAGTTTAGTACCATATTTTTCATTTATCATTGGCCCTCTGTCATATTTGTTGATTTTTTTTTATTTTTTTATTATTATTTTTTTTTGCAGAACCTCATCATAGGGCTGTATGTAGCATTCAGATTTGATATGCATAGTAAGAGGTTTGCTGGGTAAGTCATTTTGCTTCCTCTCTCCCCTGCCCTTCCTGTTTAATGGGCATAGGTGAAAGAGATCATGTATCCCTATCCTGTTCTCTTCTTTCCTTTCTAGGGTTTATTACCAAGTGCTTTGTAGTGTATATAAAATGAGAATGCTTGGCCTGGGAGAAAATGTCTGTATGTGGGTAAGTAACTGGCTCAGTGATAGAAAACAGAGGGTGGTTATTAATGGTACATACTCAGATTGGGTCACTGTAACTAGTGGGGTACCACAGGGGTCAGTATTGGGCCCTATTCTCTTCAATACATTTATTAATGATCTTGTAGAAGGCTTGCACAGTAAAATATCAATTTTTGCAGATGACACTAAACTGTGTAAGTAAGTAATTAACACAGAAGAGGACAGTACACTGCTATAGATGGATCTGGATAGACTGGAGGCTTGGGCAGAGAAGTGGCAGATGAGGTTTAACACTGACAAATATAAGGTTATGCATATGGGAAGGAATAATGCAAGTCACCAGTACATACTAAATGGTAAAATATTGGGTAACTCTGACATGGAAAAGGACCTAGGAATTTTAGTGAACAGCAAACTAAGCTGCAGAAACCAGTGTCAGACAGCTGCTGCCAAGGCCAATAAGATAATGGGTTGCATCAAAAGAGGCATAGATGCCCGTGATGAGAACATAGTCCTGCCACTTTACAAATCACTAGTCAGACCACACATGGAGTACTGTGTACAGTTCTGGGCTCCTGTGAACAAGGCAGACATAGCAGAGCTGGAGAGGGTTCAGAGGAGGGCAACTAAAGTAATAACTGGAATGGGTGGACTACAGTACCCAGAAAGATTATCAAAATTAGGGTTATTTACTTTAGAAAAAAGACGACTGAGGGGAGATCTAATAACTATGTATAACTATATCAGAGGTCAGTAGAGAGATCTCTCCCATCATCTATTTATCCCCAGGACTGTGACTGTGACGAGGGGCCATCCTCTGCGTCTGGAGGAAAGAAGGTTTGTACACAAACATAGAAGAGGATTCTTTACGGTAAGAGCAGTGAGACTATGGAACTCTATGCCTGAGGAGGTGGTGATGGTAAGTTCACTAAAAGAGTTCAAGAGAGGCCTGGATGTATTTTTGGAGGGTAATAATATTACAGGTTATAGTTACTAGAGAGGGGTCGTTGATCCAGGGAGTAATTCTGATTGCCTGATTGGAGTCGGGAAGGAATTTTTTTCCCTAAAGTGGGGAAAATTAGCTTCTACCTCACAGGGGTTTTTTGCCTTCCTCTGGATCAACTTATAGGAAAACAGGCCGAACTGGATGGACAGATGTCTTTTTTCGGCCTTATAAACTATGTTACTATGTTACTATGTTACTATGTATTGATGGTGTTCTATGAAGTAGGATGAGGATCCAGGACACGTGATCTGTGTGCCGTATTCCCCAAATTGGGAGGGTTCCCCTGATTAGTTCCAGGGGGCCTCCTCTCCCAAGGAATGCACATCTGCCTCGACACTTCTATGTTTTGTAAGGGTACCACTGAGAAGTGGCTTATGCATCTCTGTTCCTCGTCAGGATGGGAGAGATTTGGGATACTTGACGGTGCCCCACGTCTTTTTTTCCCATTCCTTAGGGGGTGGGGATACCAGGTTAGTCTGGTCCCCCCCTTCCCCCATGGGTAAACAGTGCTTTAGCCATTAATAAGCTTGCTATATTGAATCCTGTTTACACAGACCAAAGCTGACTGAGTTTAAGTGCAGGCATGCTGGTTTAGTTTGTTGTAACCCAGGAGCTTCAGCTCCATGTATTTATTGAGTTAGGTGTGTGTGCGCTGACTGTATTGACATTATCTTTGATGTGGTTCTCCTCCTTTTGATGTGCATCTTGTAATATTGGGATCCCGCACCGTGGCGGTGCATGCACAGTCGAGGCTACAGGACGCCAATATTATTATCTGTCCACAGGGAGTCCAGGGCAGGGTGCATTTAGTACATAACATAGATTATTTTTCTCAAGTTGCACAGAAACACTTTTTTATTTATTAGCATCAATCATGAATAATATTGATTTATCACTAGGTTCTAATCAAGATATGAATTTCACTGGATTATGGAGTGGGACACAGAAATGCACAGTTTCATATATTTTTGAGTTATGATTACAAGTTTGTTTATATTTGTATTATGCACTTTATGATTATTATCACGTGTGTATACTTATGCTGTCTGGCACATGATACAGTGCTTGACAAAGTGATTTTAGCTGAAACGTTGCAGAAGTAAGGGTGAATAAAGACATCCACATTTTCACTGGATTTTGGAATGATACCTCTTTTTCCATAGATAGGTAGATAGATAGATACATACAGTACAGACCAAAAGTTTGGACACATCTTCTCATTCAAAGAGTTTTCTGTATTTTCATGACTATGAAAATTGTAGATTCACACTGAAGGCACCAAAACTATGAATTAACACATGTGGAATTATATACTTAACAAAAAAGTGTGAAACAACTGAAAATATGTCTTATATTCTAGGTTCTTCAAAGTAGCCACCTTTTGCTTTGATTACTGCTTTGCACACTCTTGGCATTATCTTGATGAGCTTCAAGAGGTAGTCACCTGAAATGGTTTTCACTTCACAGGTGAGCCCTGTCAGGTTTATTAAGTGGGATTTCTTGCCTTATAAATGGGGTTGGGACCATGAGTTGTGTTGGGAAGAAGTCAGGTGGATACACACAGACTGTTGAATTTGTATTATGGCAAGAAAAAAGCAGCTAAGTAAAGAAAAATGAGTGGCCATCATTACTTTAAGAAATCAAGGTCAGTCAGTCCGAAAAATTGGGAAAACTTTGAAAGTGTCCCCAAGTGCAGTCGCAAAAACCATCAAGAGCTACAAAGAAACTGGCTCACATGAGGTCCGCCGCAGGAAAGGAAGACCAAGAGTCACCTCTGCTGTGGAGGATAAGTTCATCCGAGTCACCAGCCTCAGAAATCGCAGGTTAACAGCAGCTCAGATTAGAGACCAGGTCAATGCCACACAGAGTTCTAGCAGCAGACACATCTGTACAACAACTGTTAAGAGGAGACTGTGTGCAGCAGGCCTTCATGGTAAAATAGCTGCTAGGAAACCACTGCTAAGGACAGGCAACAAGCAGAAGAGACTTGTTTGGGCTAAAGAACACAAGGAATGGACATTAGACCAGTGGAAATCTGTGCTTTGGTCTGATGAGTCCAAATTTGAGATCTTTGGTTCCAACCACCGTGTATTTGTGCGACGCAGAAAAGGTGAACGGATGGACTCTACATGCCTAGTTCCCACCGTGAAGCATGGAGGAGGAGGTGTGATGGTGTGGGGGTGCTTTGCTGGTGACACTGCTGGCGATTTATTCAAAATTGAAGGCATACTGGACCAGCATGGCTACCACAGCATCTTGCAGCGGCATGCTATTCCATCCGGTTTGCGTTTAGTTAGACCATCATTTATTTATCAACAGGACAATGACCCCAAACACACCTCCAGGCTGTGTAAGAGCTATTTGACCAAGAAGAAGAGTGATGGGGTGCTACGCCAGATGACCTGGCCTCCACAGTCACCAGACCTGAACCCAATCGAGATGGTTTGGGGTGAGCTGGACCGCAGAGTGAAGGCAAAAGGGCCAACAAGCATCTAAGCATCTCTAGGAACTCCTTCAACTCCTCCTTGTTGGAATACCATTTCAGGTGACTACCTCTTGAAGCTCATCAAGAGAATGCCAAGAGTGTGCAAAGCAGTAATCAAAGCAAAAGGTGGCTACTTTGAAGAACCTAGAATATAAGACATATTTTCAGTTGTTTTATACTTTTTTGTTAAGTATATAATTCCACATGTGTTAATTCATAGTTTTGATGCCTTCAGTGTGAATCTACAATTTTCATAGTCATGAAAATACAGAAAACTGTTTGAATGAGAAGGTGTGTCCAAACTTTTGGTCTGTACTGTAGATAGATAGATAGATAAATAGATAGATAGATAGATAGATAGATAGATCTTACATAAATAGATAGACAGATAGATACTACTTACATAGATAGATAGCTAGATAGATACTGTTGATGGATACTGTTGATAGATACTGTCGATAGATAGATATGAGATAGATATATAGATAAATAGATACTGTTGATAGATACTGTAGATAGATAGATAGATAGCTAGATAGATAGATACTGTTGATAGATACTGTAGATAGATAGATACTGTCGATAGATAGATAGATAGATAGATAGACTTTCTTAAGAAACAAATCCTTTCCCCCTGCTGTGTAATACCATTACAACACTGAAATTGACTCCTTTCATGTATACATTTAGGAGACAGAGAAATGATCTGTTCACCACTTGGTTTTGCAGGCTAATGACTCTCTCACTCAGAAAATGGGCAGCTCTCCAAAGGTGTAACAGAAGCACTAGTTCAAAGGCAGCTGAAGTTGCTCAACTTCCTTCTTCTCTGCTTAGTTAACTGTGTAGCAAGGGCAGCGACCAGCTAATCTTCACCAAGCAAGTCATTACACTCGGCTCCACTTCTGCAGCCGTCATTATGGATCATGTGAAGAAAAAACTGTTGAAGACGAGACATAAAACTAGGTAACCTTAAATTTTAATGACTGCAAAGTGCTAATAGATTTTCTATGTTTTTCTAAGAGTGCAGAACTAAGCAGGGTTTCATTTTCTACTTCACAGAACGACAACCTCTATTATGCCGAACTGTAGAAACACTGACTTTCTCGTAATGGTGTTTTACAAGATATGATAGAATAGCTACTCCAAATGTAGCTCTAGATATTCCCTTAGAAAAGTGCACTGTGAATTTCATTAACAACACAAATATCTGTAGCAAATATATACATTAAGCTTTTGATTTTACACATATTGATATTTTGCAGTAACTTTTCTAAATAGAAAATGATTGTCTCAAAATATAATGAGTGTGCATAAGTGTTAAATTAGAGGAATGTTCCTTAATACCAAAGCTCCTATGGGCTCGTAATTCACTGTACTCACCTAAAACAGTAGCTTATGATGGACAAATCAAGGTTTGCTATGTTAGTAGAGATCAGATCATAAAAAATAAAAATTAAATTAAAACAAAGAGAAAAATCTGTCCACTTATTGAAGAAGATAAGAGTAGATCATCTTGTACTTTATGCTGGAAGGATCTCTGAGACGTCATTGGCAAGATTTCAGAGATAGATAGCTGTCCCTTCCCTAGCTCCAGCATTCCAATGCAAGAAATGGCTGCTCTCTCTCTCTCTCTCTCTCTCTCTCTCTCTATATATATATATATATATATATATATATATATATACACACATATATACAAAGAGAGAGAGTAATGCATTACTTTGCAAATATATGCTATGCCATGATGGGCAGCATGGTGGCTGATTGGTTAGCACTGTGGTTCAAATCTGACCAAGGACAACATCTGCATGGAGTCTGTATTTTCTCCCCGTGTTTGTGTGGGTTTCCTCCAGGTACTCAGGTTTCCTCCAACACTCCAAAGACATACTGAATTTAGACTGTGAGCTCTACTGTGGAAAGAGAATGATGATCATATATATAAAACACTGCAGAATATGCTGGTGCTCTATAAGAAATACATAAACTTCAGTCCATATGTGGCATAGGGACTTATTCACAGCGTATATGATGTCTCATTTAGAGATCAGTAATACAGCTCAGAGAAATCAACAGGTTCACAGAGGAGCTGAATATTCTAAAACATAACTTTTAATAAAGAAAATGATAAGACAAAAAAACAAAATTACACATTGCTCAATCACGAGCAGATATCATACCCAGAGTCCCACACCACTCAACAAGAAAAGTACATAACACGATTAAAAACTAGATTAAAAACTAGATACCATATGTGACATAGGCCAGCTTCACATATACCCAGCACTTTGGTTCTGGGGAATGGAAGCTAAAACATAGCATTCTGTGAGATTGTTCATATTCAGCAGGCGCTTTACTGACAACAGTGACGGACAGAAAAACACTGCAGTGTATAGACACCAGATCTTTACACTACACATATATGTATCAGTTGTGTCCAGCTCCCAGCCTGAATTAGCTGTCTGGACACTGATGTATGTGAGGGTCATTGGTCTGCTCAGTACCTCAGCACTACTATATCCTTTGCATCCTTTATAGCCAGTCACCAATAATATAATTCCTTCTGTTAGGCATTAAGAATAAAAATGTTTATTTCTAAAGAAAGGAAAATTAAAATGCCTAAAGGGAGTTCGTCAGTAGTTTTGTTATGCAAGAAGACCAACTCCCTCACTCAGACCCACAGACTCCAGTTCTCCAGGCTCAGTGTAGGAGCAGCAGGAGTCTGCTATAGCTGTCACTGCAGAGTGGAGGGGCTATGCAGTGGCTTATACACAAGCCTGAAGCACTGTAACCTGAAGGCCCACCCAGGTATACTTCTGGTGCTCTTGCAGAAGTGGCACCAACTGAATTAAAAGTTCATTTTGTCAGCACTTCAGTGATTAACAGGCATACAGACGTATGCATTATATCCTGTCCTCTGTCCCTACCCATATCTGTCAGCAGTTCTGTATCAACAAAACTGCTGACAGACTCCCATTACACTATATGTGCACAAGTAAGGCTGTATTCATACCAGGTTTGACTTCACCGTTCACAATATGAATCTGTATAGTACCCATGGACTTTTATGAGGCAGAGATACAGCAACCATGTGTCCTTTAGACATACTGCATATCTGCTGGATTTAAGTCACATGTAATTTTATTCAGTTATGCCTTAAACAAGCCTTACATATTTGATAACTGTTATGTATGGGATCCTCCTGACCATGCCCCAACAACCAATACTGGGAGAAAGAAAGATTGGACATATTACATTTCCCCCTGCACTGAAATAAACATGCATGCTTTTTTGAAGGTCACTTATAACCATGGAAACACACAGCTCTGCATAAGAGTTGTAAACACAAAATGGTATAATATTGTTTCATCTTTTATTTTAGATCCAAGAAAGAATAGAATTATAAATAAATGCATTCCATTATTGCATCTGTTTAGGATCCTCTACTGGTTTTTGGCAAAAATGCACTAAAAGCCTGTAGCCTGGATAGAAACTGCACTGTATGAACAAGGTTAGGCTTACAGTCCAGCTTTGGC
This sequence comes from Rhinella marina, assembly GCA_900303285.1. Lineage (NCBI taxonomy): Eukaryota > Metazoa > Chordata > Amphibia > Anura > Bufonidae > Rhinella > Rhinella marina. Next base: position 26,733 of record ONZH01002386.1, on the reverse strand, counting down.
TCTTATCAATATCAATCAAAATTTATCTGACAAAATATTTCACAGTTTTACATTTGTTTTGTGTCTTTTTTTGTGCAGAAAAGCAGCACAGTCTGAGTGAGATCTGCCTTAGCTGCCATTTCTGTCAAACTTCATTGTCACATTGTTTTGTTTGTTTTTATGATGAATTTTTTAGACATTTAGATATTGATATGCCTTTTAAAACCTCATATTGAAATGTGAATATAAATTTGATGAACCCTACAGGGATATATATGGGCATATAGAGTATTTTATGTTACCAGTAAAATCTGCCAATCCTATCAAAAGATCTTTTGGGGGAGTTTATAATTAAGCAATGTAAAGGAAAACCATTTATTTGCCCATAACAACCAGATTCCACATTTCATTTTCCGAAGGTTTCTATAAACAACAAAGCCATTTTCATTTAATGTTTTATTACACTGCCCGATGTGGCAGACAATTGTGTTCCCTCCACAAAAATGCGGATCCACAAAAACACGGATACCGACCAGTGTGTGTTCCGTAATTTGTGGAACACACGGACTGGCACACCATTCAAAATGCCTATTCTTGTCCTCTATTGCGGACAAGAATAGGACATGTTCTATTTTTTATTTTTTTTGCAGAGCCACATCACGGAGCTCTCATCGAAGTGAACTGGGCAGCATCTATTCCGTAAAATTGCCCTTAGTCTAAGACTAGTCTCCAACATCTACAGCCTAGAAATTCTGTAGAGCTAGTTGTCCTGCAATTAACCCTTTGTAATTCAAACTGACCCAACTGGTTAGTATGCAGCTCTTTTGACAAATACATACGTTCCCATGAGAAGAGCAACCACAATATACCTAACGTTAAATGGGTATAAAGTATATTTATCATGCAATGAAAATAAGTTCAATTCACATGTATGCCCTGCATCTCAATTTCTCGCAATGTTCAAAACCTTAACTTGTGGTCAATCAAAAGAAGGCTTCCTTATTTACTTCTATAGGATGGAGATCTATCAGGTTATTGATGATCATACAGGTGCATAGCTCCAAATACTGAAGGCCTCTTTACAAGGGCAGATTATTGGGCAGATTTTTGGGAACAAACATTCGTATAAATGCTCACTCGAAACAACTGGACCATGTAACGATACCGCTGATCACAAGCTGAGTATGTATGTAAGAGTATGAATGAGTAAATGCTAGATCTTTGGGTGAAAACATTTTTTTCTGGGCTGCAGATCATGTGGTGTAAACTGAGAGATGCTGCCCAGTAAAAATAAATCTGAATGAGCCATCACAACAGCTATCATTTGTCCTCATAAAGAAGAGATGATTGCCACATGTAATGAGCAGGCAACTATCAGGAAAAAAAGATTTATTTCAGATAATTACCTGGTGAGTCAAAGACAAGCTAACCTGAGGAAGACAACCTGTCCTGATGTGATGAACACTTAGGTACCTGGCTTATTAACACATAGGGGGAGATTTATCAAAACTGGTGCTAAGGAAAGTGGCATGGTTGCCCATGGCATCCATTGGGAGATACCTGTTTGCATATTATTTTTCCATGGAGCATTACCCATAGGTCTCCATGCACAGTTAGTCTTTTAAGGAGTCCTAGCACACTTACTAAGCTGCATCAAAGGCATTGCACATAGCCAGCCTGAATCCAACTCTATACTGACAAGGGACAAGCACCCAAAACAGCTGTCTGTGATTGGATATTTGGCTTGGCTATTTTTCCTTGTCATGTCCAAGAGCTTGTTAAAGAGTTGGATTTTGACTCATAGGGAGTCACTTCCACGAAGGTGCTATCAAGATGGTTCTTTTTTCCTTTGGAGATACCTCTTTGCATATTATTTTCCCATGGAGCATTGCCTATAAGTCACCATAGACAGCTGGTCTCTCTAAGGAGACCTGGCACACTGTCTTAGTTACTCATAGCAACCAATCATATTCCACTTTTTATTTTACAGGGCTCCTTTGGAAAATCTAAGGGTCAGCATGATTGGTTGTCATGAGCAATTAAGCCAATTTTACTTTGCATCAGTTTTCATAAATTTCCCCTAATGTGTTAAAACGCCACTGCAGGTTTTCATCCTCAGAAAGAAAACAATAAGGGTACGGCCACAAAATGCCAATTTGCTACACATTTCACCCTCTGCATTGCAAAGTGTGAAGTCTGAGATTTTGTTAACAGATGGTGCCGTGCCCTGGGAGGAGCAGAGAGTAGGATAGGAGTGGTATTGGCTCTGGCTGCAACTGTTATTTATATCAACCACAGTTGCAGTCCTCATATCAATACTCCCTATGGCCGGGTCATTGACAGGAATTCTTCCGTTGCAGCATACCCTGATTTTGGCTCTATTGCTTGATGGTAGTTAAGGTGGTAATATGTGTGTGATATTGGCAAAGATGGAGGTTGTAGTACTCCTTCACACTATATTTATCTCTCTATGCAGAATCTAAGGTTGGCAATAAGTCTGTGATTCCTGGACTCAGGAGGTACAGAATTAAAGGTGTTGTGTCACTTCAGCAAGTGGCATTTATCATGAAGAGAAAGTTAATATAAGACACTTACTAATGTATTGTGATTGTCCATATTGCCTTCTTTGCTGACTGGATTCATTTTTCCATTAAATTATACACTGTTCATTTCATGGTTACGACCCCCCTGCAATCCAGCAGTGCCCATGCTTGCACACTATAGGAAAAAGTGCTGGCCTCTCTGGTGGCTAGGACCATGGGAGCTCACCTTGATTGGTGCGTTTTTCTATAGTATGCAAGCATGGCCACCGCTGAGGGATTGCAGGCTGATTGTAACCATGGAAACAAGCAGTATATAATGTGATGGAAAAATGAAACCAGCAACCAAAGGACAATCACAATACATTAGTAAGTGCCTTGTATTAACTTTCTCTACATATTGCTATTGCTATATTGCTAATGCTATTTGCTGAAGTGACACAACCCCTTTAAGATATGGCTGGACAAGACCATGTCAAAGTGTGGAAGGATGTATTAGCAATGTCCTTCTCACTGCAGTGAAATATTTACCAGCCTTAAAGAGTAACTGTAATATTTTTTATTTTTTGCTAATGGGTAGGAACAGGGATAGGGAACATTTTTCTAATATACTTTAGGGTAAACCTAGGCTGAAATGTTCCTGCTCACTTATATAGTGGGGCTAATATAGTGGGGCTAATGAAGGCATAACCAGTGTACATATATATGAATATATAAATAAATGTATATAAATAAATTTACATTGTCAGTTCCTGCTCACTGAACAACGTGGCCAGCGCTGTCAGTCCGCAATCCCCCTCTACTCCTGGCGTGCTGTGTGATTAACCAGCTGCCAGAAGAGATGCCTGAGTGGGCGGTAAGCGCTCACTATTGACAATGCAGGGAGGCAGATGGAAGCTCCTCTACTGTACTATATTATTATATATGTATCCTAGTTTCACTTTATTAGCTCCCACTGTGAGGGAGCAATGAGGGCAGATGACTGCCAGCTCCCAGCCAATCTTCCTAGTCAACAAAACACTGTGCTGTTAGTAAGACAGATGTCCCTTTGCTCTAAAAAAGATTGCTGCTAAGGGAGATTTCAGCCCTAGCTTTTTACCATAAATGAAGGTTTTTCCTAAATAAAGTACATTACAAAAATGTTCCCTATATCTATCCCTGCCCATTGACAAAATATAAAAAAAATTACAGTTACACTTTAAACAGTGAATACCTTACTGACTGACTCCAACGCTCAGCCATGAAGATTCTGGATCCTTTAAGTCCTATCTTTTTATCTCCAGAGTATGGTAAAGTAGAGATGGCTTTCTTGATACAAATATCTATAGCTCCTCAATCTTCCTCAGCTAACACTAAACTCACCAACTAAAACTAGGGGCAGACCTAGGCCCAACTCCTAGCCTCCTGTGAGGGCAGAATCAGAATTGTTAACCCTAACCTATCCATACAAATCTATGCCTGTTGAAATATATCAAAACATTAAACAACTAAAACTTTGCACATACCTATTTCTGGGGTACTGCAATAGTTTAGACATTTTTATTCACATTTAGTGCAACAGAAAATAACTTTCTCACTATCTTTTCTTGGCTGTATGCCTAAAAATTGCCTCACACTTTTATAATCAATTATTTGGCTAATGTTACAGTCAGCCTCTGAGCTTTAGTTTTCAGACAAGCTAATTCACTAAATAAATGACTTTTGAGAAAACTCGGATTTACTGATTTTCCGGATCATATTGTCAGAGGGAAAAGAACATCAACAGATTGTGATGCATATTAAAAAATGTAATACTAAGTGTTGTGAAAATGATAGGCCTTTCATGCAGAGCTCAGCAGGCCTAGTGATAGTGGCAACAAAGGGATAGGCAGTATAAAAGTATGAGGAAGTACAGTCAGAAATGAAGAAAGTCAATAAACTGGAATTCCATTGCAGACTTTCCTCCAAACTTAAAATACATAAAATGAAAATGATTTATTCATAGTTTCCATCATAAGAGAAATAGTAATGCAGTTTGAGAATTTAACTTAAGCCTTAAGCAAATTTATTCAGTTCCGTTCTACCACAGATCGCATGGTATATTTTCCTGGCAAGTAATTGATTAATGAAAAGTGTTGAATGGTATATAAATGCACTCTGTGAGTGAATATCATTTTGTAATTCTGTCGCTGTTAGGTCAACTATAAGAAAAATTCTAAGTAACCTAAATACAGTTTTTGAAGGAAGTAGGTTTAACTGGGTTTATTAGAGAAAGTTCTTGTTTAGGTTGTAAGACGTTGCATATTTCTGCAAGTTTTTCACCTATAGAATTTATATTTCATGGTGGAGATTTACAAGACTGGTGCAAAGGAAAACTGGCTTAATTTCCCATAGCAACCAATCAAATTCCCCCTTTCATTTTTCAGAGCTTCTTTGGAAAATGAAAGGATCAATCTGATTGGTTGCCATAGGCAACTAGGTCAGTTTTCTTTTGCACCATTCATGATAAATCTACACAACACGCCAAAAGTTTTAGTGAGAAACAAATGAGATAAAACCATACACAACGTAAGGCAGCAAATATCACACAGTGAAAACCAAGGGCTCATTACATATGCTCATAAAGAGATCCATAACATAGAAGCATAGGACTATTTTGGTTGGTGTAAGGGTAACACCAGAGGAGCAAGGACTATTTTGGTCTGCATGGGTACATGTTGTATGAGCAGTATGCCTCTATAATGTTTCACTGTATGTTTGTGTGACTCTGACTATGGCCAGTGAGTCACTGCCTTATGTATTATGGGCTACATGTAATAATGAGCTTTGAATATTACTTTTATCTGACACCCTGGTCTACCAATATGGTTCATAGTAACATAGTTTTTGAGGATGAAAAAAGACATCTGTCTATCCAGTTAAGCCTATTACCCTGCAAGGTGATCCAGAGGACAGGACTTTCTTTTCCATCCTGCATAACGGAAACCAGACAGATCCGTAATGCTTGCCCATAGACCTCTATTAAGATGGATCAAAACTGAATGCCTCTAGAGGTTTCCGTTTTGAATTCTGTCTTACGAATTCTATTTTCCATCATAACCATGTTATAACGGAAAGCAATAACGGAATTCATAATGCTGATGTGCACCTGCCCTTAGTGTGTGGAATGGCCTCCAATGGCCTGGCAGTTTTATTATCATATCATTTATTATCATTATTATCTACAAGAAACTGGAATAAATTATGGTTCAAATCCATGCCAGCTCATAGCTAGCATAGATTTGAATTTCTGTTGCACGGAATGCCATGAGATGTCCCAAATGTATTAAAGGGAATCTGTAACTGGGTTCATGATGTACTAACTAAGGGCAACCTAAACAAGTGACAGACCTCCCTATCAAAATGCTGGGTCATTTTATTTAATTGACTCAGCCATTTGCCTAAATTGTGTATTGAATAGCTCCAGCACATGCCAATGAGTCCCTATATTCATGGGATTATGGCTGTCCACCTGCTGCTGATTCAGTTGGAAAAAAACTGTAAATCAGAGACATGTGGGTGGGGAGAGCTGTGAGCTCATGAATATGGGAACTCATTGGCATGCGCTGAAGCTGTATGTCAGGGCAGCAGGAAACTGGTGAAGATTCCATTTAACCCCTTTCCAAGCAGTGCCGTACATGTACGGTGCTGGCCAGTACTTTAAAGATGGTGCCTGCTCACAAGCAGAGCAGGTGCCATAGCTGTCAGGTGCCTGCTGTTTTAAACAGCAGGCAACAGAGACTAATGTGTGCTACCAGTGGTAACGTCGATCAAGGCCTTCAGATGCCATGGTTAAATGAGACCTCAGCATCTGAGGGAGCAAACTCCGTGAAGCACTTGCTTTCAGGTGTGCTCCAGCTCCACCCAGCGAAGATCGGGGGAGCTGGATGCACTGTGCCGCAGCTTCTGTCATGAATGAACAGAAGCTGCTGCACATGCGAAAATACCCATATTATTAAAATATAAAAATATTTATCCCATACAGCAAAAGGTGGCCGATTCACCGGTTTTTGGTCACTTGATCTCCCACCAATGGCGTACCGCCCATAGAGGCAGACCACGCCACTGCTATGGGGCCCCAGCACAGGAGGGGCCCGGAGCGCACGGGAGGCCCTGCCCCCTACTCTGCATCATTAAGATGCGTCCTGCCCTGGCGATCCTGTGAGTGTCGCTGCCTTCTCGCAGCTTACCAAGCACAGAGCCGTACATTGTACAACGGCTGTGCTTGGTATTATGCTCAGCCCCATTCACTTGAATGGGGCTGAGCTGCTCCTGCCATATGACCGATGAAAGTGACGTCACTGGCCTACGAAAAGTTAAGAGGAGGCTGCAGCACTCACGGGAGCGTCAGTGCCTTCTCGAACAGCTGATCGGCGGGGTCCCGGGTGTTGGACCCCCACCGATCAGATACTGATGAGCTATCCTGAGGACAGGTCATCAGTAGTAAAATCTCGAAAAACCCCTTTAAGAAGCCTGTGCCTCTTAATAAATTTGGCGCATTCTGTACCAATAGATTTTATACTAAGTCTGGCATTTGTAATACTAGTCTTAGTATACGTGTCCCTTATGTTCTTATGACCTACTTTGTAAAAATCACCCTATACGGTAAAGGGTCATTCCAAGTGATCCAACTGGCTGAAATATCAAGCCAATCAGCATGCATTATAGAGGATGCAAACATATGATTGACTAAAAGAAAACAACCCATCAGGACTTTTATCCAGGGGTCTTCTTCAGCCAATCAGCATCACTGTTTCTCATGGGAATGCTGATTGGTTGAAGAATATTGTACTGTATTTTGTGTACATAGTAGTGTTGCTGAAAGTACTGTATATTATCTAATGGACTTCCTGCACTAAGGAATACATTGATATGACACATGAAGTCATAACAGTACTAGCCCACGCTCTTCATTACAGTGTTAGCCACAATGCCCCCATAACAGTGCAAGCCAATGCCAGTCAGTGTCAGTCACTATGACTCCATAACATTGCTACCCCATGCCTTCCATTACCATGTCAGTCCCGATATTTCCATCAAAGGGCCAGACGATGTCAATGATAATGCCCCAAGCCTATGCCCAGAGGCGGATTGGCCGTAGACCTTACAGGGAAATTTATTTTGTGCCTTTGGTGGCAGTATTTTGTGATGGACTGTTGGGGTGGTAGTATGTGCCACAATATGGTATTGCTGACCTTGCCTACTTGTGTTGGCCCTGCCTTCCATCAATTTGAACCCGACTACAAAACGGGGCCACTTTTAGTATTTTTTCCAGGGCCAGTTTAAGTTCCCAGTCCGCCTCTGCCTATGCCTGCTATTATAGTGTCATCCATAAGGCCAAGAACAGACCTTGAATATTTTCCCATCCTTATAGAATGTAATCAACTGTAGAGGAAACACATATCAGGAAGCATAATATTACATAATATTATATTTGCAACCCTACACACACCATGGTATAAAAAACTCTAAAAGACTATGTGAGGGTCAAGAGGATGTGTTAAAGAAGAACTCCCACAAAATTTTTATTCTCTGACCTGTTAGAAAGGTGCATGATATAATCTGTAGTGATTGTCATTTTCTTATCAGTGACTGTTTCTGTGAGTAAAATCCTCTCTTCTTATTGTAGCTGGGTCATGTGACCAACTCCCTGACCTCCAACTGACCCAGGACAGAAAGCCAGTAACTGCTCTATTCATTCCTATGGGAGCCTCACTTTCAGTCTCATAGGAATACATAGAGAATTAGACTTCCTGTCCACACATAAGTCTATGTGTGAGTTGGTGGGTCTTATTGCTGGTCACATGACACAGATAAGAAACTTCAGGATGATAGAAGTCAAAAATTCAGACACTGGTAAGAAAATGACATTCACTACAGACTACATCGTGTACATTTCTAGCAGGACATGGAATAAATTTTTTGTCGGGAGTTCTTCTTTAAGTGGAGCACATGTACCATCATGATTGTAAGAATATGAAGAACAGAATGCTCCAATGGGGATGCAAAAAAAATCTACTAATGAGAGCCGGGTCAATTGCTAATTCTAAGGATATACAGAATAGTTTTTTTCAACATTCAGTTTCACGATTCAGTTTTAATATAGTAGCATTTTCTAGATTTTTCATCTAATATAATATAAAGCCTATTGAATTGTATGCCAATTGCACCAGCATCCATATTTTAGTGACATATAGAAAGAACCGCTACATATTTGTACTGAGTCTGATGAAGGGCTCATACTACTGACACTACAAAAAGTGCTACCCAGCTTTCCAAGGTGCCTGAATGTCCAATTTTCCTATGGACCCATGAGGGATTTCTCACTATCTGTCTAGGCAAATTTGACATTCATCAACATTGAAGACTTGGATTACAAGCCTTATGGAGCTTTACACTGACCACATAATGTTACCCTTACATTGTACAAGTAACCAAGCTTTCCTAGTAGAGAGGAATAGGATTTGTCTTGGTAGATGTACTGTTCTAGACTCTCATACAGCTCTACATAGTAGTAAACCAGCTTTCCCAGGACCCTAAAAGACAAATCTGCCTAGCTATGGCACTATTTTGGAGAGAGGAGTAATTGGGAGTGAGGTAAATGATTTATTTATGTAGACTTGTTATTTAGCAGTCCCTACTATAGACCCATATAATTTATTTATTTTACTCACTTATATAGCCCCAACCAATTCAGCATCACTCCAAATGACAAATCTAGCTATGCTACAGTATGAAGGATTTGTCACAGGAATTCTTACTCTGCTTTTCTAGGATCCTGGCGAGCAAATCCATCTAGGTATTGTACAATACTTGGGATTTACTAATTTATAAATAGGCTGACTGGCATTCTGCAGGCTGGGAAAGCTGTGTGACATTGTGTGTGGGGTGGTGATGGGGGCAGAATGGCTATATGAAATACACACGATGCCGCCATGATATGCAGTGTGCATCTATCATTTGGTGCCACAGTAACATAATCTGTTTTCACCAATGCAGCTGCACAGTGTTGTCAATCAAGGCTGTTATCAAATTTATTTTGTACTACTAGTAACTGCTAACTTCCTCCCAACAAAATGACCAAGCTCACTGTGTAGAGAAAAATTATCCAGACTAAACCAAGCCCCCTCCTAAAGATAAGAGGGAGAGAGGGAGGTGAAGAAGACAAGGATGCAGCCTGAAACAATCCATTGCTTTGTTATTGTATTTTTCATGGTCTGCAGTTGTGATATCCGATAAAACAAAGGCAAATAACAAAAACAAATAGGGTGATTATGTTTCATTTGGTTGCTTGTTCTTTTTTCTTTGCATTCTAGGTTTAGGGACGTTCACCTGCAACCTAGAGTGACGACCCTTCTTTTATTATGCATGCATAATATGGTGGATTGGAGGTTAGCCACCTGGGTACTGGCACCCAATAATCCTATCATATCTCACAGAGATTGTTCCCTGAACTACGACTAGGTTAAAAATTGAGTGGGGGATCTTATATCTGGTTCCTGCCCTAATAGTGTGATCACATGTTTTCAGACACTTTTTGAGAATTACACACTGAAAAATACCAGCTCATAAAAAAGTTAGCCACTGAAAGTGTTACCTCAGGAGTTGAAAAACCTTACTCACAAGAGAAGTGCTCTGGGTTCTCACTATTGAGACAAGAATACCATCAGGGTTAAACTTTCAGACAGACCTAGCTTTCTTTTGTATGCCATGATAATAAGTCCTAGTGCATAGTCTTACTTGACATGTTCATGGTTAATAGGTTTGACACATTAAAAGCAACACTACAAATGCACCGTTTTAATATGTTGTAATAGTTACTGTAAAACTAAATATAGGGCCATAATTTGTAGGTTATTCAGCTTGTACACTATTAAAGTTGAGTCAGAACTTATCACACCCTCAACATGTCTGTAATTGTCTGCTTAACCTGTGTACATTACTTTCTCTTTTTTTTCATGTTTTTCTGGGTCATGAATAATAGATTTCTATGAGTCGAGGATCTTGTAGAAGAATGAGACACCTGGACTGACTTTATATACTATATTTAACACTATTCACTGTATATAGTGTTTATCTTAGGCTTTCATGAACACTGTACACACATTGAACTTAACTGACACTCTGTATATTTAGCTGTTCACCTCCTTACTTGAATTTTTATATTATAAGTTTGCACTTGAACTGAACTTAAGCTGCACTTTTTTACTGCAGCGGAGAAGTAGTCTGATAGTGTTTTGTTAAATTGTACAATTCTGTATTGGTGTAATGACAATAAATTGAATTTAATTTTCCATCCATGTCCTATCGGCATTTTTTGTAGATAGCAAACTGACCCATTAATTTCTATTGGACCATGCAAGCAACAGTGTATTTTGCAGATTGTTTTTTCTATTCGAAAAATATAGAGCATGTTCATGTTGAGGACAATAGCCCTTTCTATTGATGGGAGTGAGAAAAATATGGAAAGCACACGGCAGGTATCAGTCATCCTGGAATAAAAATATACTTTTGCATACAATGCCATGTCATATCAAATGATAATAGAAAACATACATTTCACCAAACAAGAAGTTAAGGGTTTTTCCAATTACCTATATTTATGGCCTATGAACAGCATAATTGGTAACAGAGAGACTGCAGCATTCTTCTGTGCTCATTTGGCTCCTGTCAGCTGCATTCAGCTTTACTCAAGGGAAACTAGGTCATCTCTTAGACTATATGGCTTAAGCTAGTGTCTACCTAGTAGAATTGAGGATAGTCAGAGGAGCACAAAATTAACTACCACAATCCATTTTTTTTTGTATGGAGTTTCTTTTTCTCTACAACCATTCAATTACAAATTTATGGCAAATCTTATTCATTGCTTAATTCTGTCTGGAGTCTTTAGTTATCATCTTTTTCCATAAATCCTTAGTTTTCTATATAATATTAGATATTTTTAGAGTGACCTTAACAGCACCTGTCAAGAAAAAATTGCATATCCATGACACCTCACATTATAAGAATCAATAATACAGGTAGATTGGATTTAGAATTGTCAGATGTTCTGGTCCTCAAGAACTTTTCAGTGTCAAATACAGTATGTCTGACATCTGCTTTTCTCACTTGACTCACGGTCATATTTGCCACTAGGCACTAGAGGTCCAGTATCTTGGGCAGCCCTTGGAAGAGGCATCACCATCATTCAGTAAATTTAATTTTTATTTAATCTTGCTCCTGTTAGACTGGAATTGCTGTCTTTACTGGGGGTAAGAGAGGAGGGGTTAATGCCCAGCTGTATGTTACAGAGAATGAGGGAGAGGGAGAAGAAATTCCTCCACGTCTCTTTTGTTGCTATACTAATTAGCACAGCCATTGCAGGTGGTATTTGAGGGAGCCTTGAGGCCTATTTATCTGCACAGACCATAGCCACAGCCCAGCTTTCTACTACTCTTCTAAGTTCTGTTCCATTTAATGTACTCTGACTACTTTAATGGTTACAGTGAGATTTAAGTGACAGCCTGCAAGGAGATGGAGGTGACTGTGGTTAGGGGGGCAGTTTGTTGTAGGACACAGATTTGACTGTCACTGTGACTGATTAGGGTGATCCTGGAGGGGATGGGGGATGTTGCAGGGTACTGGCTGATTGATGACTGCAGGTCATATGGCACAATCCTACAGGATAGGGGCATGCAGGGCATAGTCTGTATATCAGAATGAAAAAGGTGGTAAGGTCCTGCAGGGCACAGGCCACATGGCGCAAACCTGGGACGGGAAGTCATAGGCAAGACTGCATAATCCTTAGTAAGTGTTAAGGTGACCCTGACTTCACTGATAGAAAAAATATATACCAAGCAAAGTGTGCATATTTATATGAGACCAGGGAGCTCTAGGCTATCATACATTATGTATTTGGCTAGATTTACTTCACTAGATTGAGATGAGTAGGTAATGTGTTTCATATACAACCAAGAAGAATCCTATTGTACTATGTTTGGCTATGTTGCCCAGTAACCTGTACAAGAAAATACTGCTAAGCTCATGAGTATATAACAGCATTTAATGTGCAGGTTATAATATATACCTGTATTTAAGGATAATTACAATGTCTCCAAAACAGATAATTATAAATTACAACTTTTGGCTTTAGAAATGCTGTGCTGCTCCTCAAACAGATTCACAGTAACATAAAGAACTTATGCTTTTTACTATTCTTAGCAAAATGATTTCTCATTAATTTCAGCACAATTAAATTTATGTATGCTAGATATGTTTAACACCCTTCATCCAATTAAAAGCAGCAGGGTGTTACATGTTATTAAAGGAAATATACTGCATTACTTCATTGGGATCTATGCAAACGAAACAATGGATGGTATTAATTTTAAGATAAATAGAACCTCATATCCTATTGTGTATGGACCTGAAAAAGAGTTTGTTTAGTTGAAACATTACACCGACGGATAACTAATTAAGGAAGATTAGTCTGTTGAATATAATCTAATTCCTCTTGAAAAACCATTTTCTGTAAAATATTTATAAAGAGTTTGTCTGGCAGTAGAAAAAATGATTTATTGTTTTTGAAATTTAAAATAAACGACCTTACATACTTATTTTTTTCAAAACTGTCTGCATCATCATCTCAGCATCCCTTTCATGGTTCTAGAAGTTCTGTGCTTCTAGCGTTTAAACACAGTCAGCTTCTTCTTTCTCTCTGTGTCAGCGATATCATGAATGTGGCTGGTACCCCGACTCTGTTCATTATCTAAGCCAGGGCTGGCCAACCTGCGGCTCTCCAGCTGTTGCAAAACTACAACTCCCAGCATGCCCAGTCTGCCTACAGCTATCATCCTACAGCGGGGCATGGTGGGAGTTGTAGTTTTACAACAGCTGGAGAGCCTCAGGTTGGCCAGCCCTGATCTAAGCCAACCACTTCTCTATCTAACTATGCATTGTGTCGTTCTTCTGTTATTCCTCATCGAAAGGTTGTAATAAATTGACAACTATTACCATTCTCTTGTAAAAGGAGTGTATCCCTACACAGAGTCAGGAGTGTACTCTCAACTGGTTACACTAATTAAATAAATTTCCAGAAGGAATAGTAAAGGAGCAACACAATCCAATAATCCGAAGTGTTATTTCATGGGGAGTACACTTATGTACTAAGCCAAACATATCAAGAGGGCTGACAAGGCCTCTTTAGGATGACTAATACTGGGACAGGTAATGCAGGAAAAAATCTCAGACAGAATATAGAATGATAAATGCTTTACCCAATTCTATACAAGGCTTCTTTTAGGAAGGAATGTGAATAGGGGTTTCATGGGAAGAAAAATATTTTTCAGAGGTTCCTCCATGGTTATATATTTTTATAACTTCTAATGGGTTTTTCAGGTGGGGTTTTGGCTGCATGCATTTGAAGGGGATGATCTATCGTCAAGATAAGTCATCAATATCAGATTGGCAGGTCTCTAAGTCTCAGCAACCTCTTCCCAAATCAGCTGTTTGAAGAGGCTGCGGCCCTTATGCAAGGTACTGCGGCCTCTTGACTGTTTTGCAGCACGCCATCTGACTTGGAGATGCAGTGCTATGTAGTTACAACTGCTCGTCCCATTCACTTGAATAGGATGCATGTTCGTACACTACAAGTTAAACAGCATGCAATTAAACAGGATGCAGGCCTCACACAAGTGCCACAGTCTATTTAAACTGCTGATCGGCAGGGGTGGTAGGAGTCAGATCCCCTCTGATCGGACATTGATTACCTATTCTCAGGATAGGTCATCAATATACTAAAGCTACACCATCCATTTAAGAGAAACCTGAGATCCAAGATGATTGGCAAACAGCAATCCTGTTACATTCTCGTTCCAAATATTCACTATTTTTAGAGATGAGCGAGCACTAAAATGCTCGGGTGCTCGCTATTCGAGACAAACTTTTCCGGATGCTCTGGTGCTCGTTTCGAGTAACAAACTCCATTGAAGTCAATGGGAGACTCAAGCATTTTTTGCAGAAAACCAAGGCTCTGCCTAGGGAGGGCTGGGTGAAAACCTGGAAACATCAGAAAATGATGGAAACACCACGGAAATGGACAGGAAACAGCAGGGGCCGCATGCATGGATGCCTCTGAGGCTGCCTAATCCCACCATTGCCCCAAATTCTCCTGCAACAGCCTGGTGGTTACCCTCATGGCAATTGTGCTCACCTAGACCAAAAAAGGCGAGGCACATGCCCATCACATGTTAGGGAAGCACCCAACTAGGTGCAACGAAGGTCCATCACCCATGCCCATGCTGGCACTGCTCTCCTATCTCCAGCCACACGATGCAGGCATAAGCCTGACACAGCATGGCAGTGACACCAACAACTGACCGAGTTAGACTGAGGTAGCAGGAGGTAAAGCACGGATGGTAATTCAAAGGAGGAGGAGAAGGGGTTGGAGGAAGAGGCATAGTAAGTCTGAAAAACCATGACCGAGGTAGGCCCCGCAATCCTCCAAGTGGGCAGTACATGAGCGGCCCCAGGGTCAGACTCGGTCAGAGTGACCGAGCTACACGACGGTAGCAGGTAGAGCACATAAAAAATTTACCGTTGCCCTGTATGGCTGTGACTACACATTGACCAAGCTACACCAAGCTACACGACGGTAGCAGGTAGAGCACAGGAAAAATTTAGCGTGGCCCTGTATGGCTGTGGCTGTCAATTTAGGTACGGTTGTCAACTATGAAATTGATCAAGTGGGGCATGTGTTGTATGTATTCTTCTTAGTTTAATACCGTATACGTCACATATCCGGAAAAATAATTTGGAGAGATAGAAATAGAGGAAAAAGACGTATTTTTAAAAGTGACGTTTAGTATAGATCAGTTAAAGAGAAAGAATCGATTTTATGAAATGGATTTGTATCGCTGAGAGCAAAAAAACATATTTTTTTACTTGACGTGCAGTATAGATCAATTACACAGAAACAACGGATTGTGGTCTGTGCAGACTGAGGTGCTGGACTGTAACTCACAGAATTGTTCCACTGAGCTGTATGAAATTGATTTGTATCACTGAGAGCAAAAGAACGTATTTTCGAATGTGACGTGTAGTATCGATCACTTGGAGAGAAAAAGTAGAATGTGCAGACTTGGGCTGCTATAGTGCAAACCACTATGGTGGTGACAACAGAGTGAGCGAGTGACACTGCGGGAGCAGGCGAACCACATAAACATTTTTCGTGGCCCTGTATGGCGAGTTAGTATGCAGTAGCTGGTGAAGCACCCAAAAATTTAGCCTTAAACAGCTAAATTTAGCCTGACTTTGTCCGACTGAGAATGCAGTGAAATGGCTTTTGTTGAGCCTCCAAAAAGTACATAAAGTCAACCCTCAGCAAAAATTTTTTTTTAAATGTCGGTACTTGTGCCTCCTGAAAAATTGTTTTGGACTGTCTGTTTGATGCTCCTGAAACATTGTTTTACAGTGTCTGTAGTTGACACTGCAGAAAAATTGTTTAGAGAGAGGGCCTGTAGGTGGCCCTCTGGAAAAATTTGTTTAGAGAGAGAGCCTGTAGGTGGCCTTACGGAAAAATTGTTTGGAGAGAGGGCCTGTAAGGGGCCCTCCGGAAAAATTGTGGTAAAAGAGTGCCAGTTGGCCCTCTAAAAAATTGCGTTTTGGGTCAGCGTTAGGCAAAGACGACAAGGAGGAGGAGGAGTAGGAGGAGTAGAGAAGAGGAATCGGATACATAAGTAATGTTAATCTTTAGCTGCTTTCCCCCGGAGGAGATTTGAATTCCGGTGAAATCCAGGCTTTGTTCATTTTAATAAGCGTCAGCCTGTCAGCGCTGTCAGTTGACAGGTGTGTGCGCTTATCGGTGATGATGCCACCAGCTGCACTGAATACCCGCTCTGACAACACGCTAGCGGCGACATCACCTGTTCGCACTGTTGTGATTTCAACAGTGCTCTACCACGTGTCCCTGTAAGTTCAGACATGAAGCTAGGGAGTGTAGCTCTGCGGCGTTCCCCTGCTCCCTCATCAGCAGGTACTGTCTGACCCTGCCCAGGACCACGGCCTCTGCCCCCTGCAGTAATTGAATGCCCACGCCCTCGTCCTCGACCCTTAGCCCTGGGGTTCAACATTTTCTGTATATAAGTGTATTATATAAACCAAAAAAAAAAAATGGGCCTGCTGTACTGAAACCCACAAACTTGTTCAATCTGAACAAGTTAATATATAGGTGGATAAGTTAGAGCAAAATTACGTATTTTATTACGTACCGTGCAGTATGGAGCAATTACACTGAAACTATTAGATTAGGCAGACTTGGTCTGCTTAAGTGCAACCCAAACAATTGTTGCACATAGATTTTTCTAATGTAGCTGTATCAGTGAGAGCAAAAGACCGTATTTGATTACATGACGTACAAGACAGGAAATACGGATTGTGGTTTGTGGTGACTGGCCAGCTGAACTGTGACACACAGAATGGTTCCACACAGCTGTATGAAATGGATTTGTATCACTGAGAGCAAACAAAAGGATTTTGTACTGTGACTTCCACTATCTATCAGTTAGACAGAAAAAAATCTTCTGCAGACTGTGCCTATTTCAATGAAACACAAAAAAATTGTCCCACTTAGCTGCTTGAAATGGATGTGTGTCACTGAGAGCCAAAAAATAAACTTTTTCCAGTCTCCCTGCAAAATGCTGCAAATATGGCAGTAGCTGCACTACTAGTGCCAGCAAGCCCAGCCACAAGCAGATTTAAAAAAAGGGTCTTGTAGCCCTAACAAGGGCTGTTGGGTTCTTTTAGAATCACTCCTGCCTAACACAAATCTAGTAGAACACCCTAACACTCTCCCTGTATCACACTGCAGATCTGTCCCTTACGGCATCCAGGCAGCGACTGAGCCGAGCACCGTGGGCAGTCACTAGTATATTCCAGGGTCACCTGATCAGGCCAGCCAACCCCTGCTATCGACATGTAAGTGCCCCACGTGATGCTGGGTGTACCACAGAGTCTCCTGGCTTGTGATTGGCTGAGTTTATAGCCGCCAAAAATTCAAAAGGCGGGAGATGCCATTTCCTCGAGCCTGGCGAGATACTCGTCCGAGTAGCGAGCACTTACGAGTACCCTAATACTCGAACGAGTATCAAGCTCGGACGAGTATGCTCGCTCATCTCTAACTATTTTCACTATGGTCAGAGCAGTAACTTTACTGTGACAGTTTTTTTTTTATTATTAAGTGATAATTCTGCATAGCTAAAGGCTCATGGGCCCTGGTTCAAGAGTTCAGTTTGGGCCCCCTTCCCTCAGTGCTTTGTGGCAAGGGGCAGGGGAGCTCATAGCCTTCTTGCAGTCTGAGAAATAAATTGAAACAGAACCCCCACATGCCAAATTCTTGACTTAACCCCTTCCCTCAGGCTCCTGGACCCGGTAGTGACTACTACCTCTGCACCACATATAGCCGCATCCCTTTCTACTAGTCTTATTTATAGCAACTTTATAACAGTGTTCTCAAATATAATGCATTGCAGAAGAATCACTAAGTGCTCAGTTATCCATTGTTGTCTTTTAACATTTAGCATTAACTTCTTTTTTTTAGTGCATCAAGAGAAGAAATCAATGATGAAGACCGGAAGATAGTTGTTTGGGTCGGCCAAGAAGAAAAATTAGTCTGTGGATTAACAAAGCACACAACCAGTGAAGATGTGGTGGAGGCACTTCTTAAAGAATACCAAGCTTCAGCTCAAAACCACAATGTTGTATTTGGTAGTCACAAAGAATATAGCATTATGGAAAGCTGGAAGAGCTTCAATCGGATTTTGCCTCCTTCATTAAAAATATTAAAACTTTTAAATTCATGGGGGGCAGAACACATTAATGTGAGTTTTTTTCTATTTAAAACATGTACATTATATCCATTCTCAACATGGTGGACTTCGCAAAAAATCATAGACCTCGACAAGTGCATAAATCAGCACAATGCAGCCTTTCATATGCAGGAATTGCCGCTAGGTATGAGAAAGAGAATTGTAAGAAAAGCATTCAGAAAATTACAAAAAGTAAAAAAAGATATGACCTGCCCCAAAGAAAACAATATAGAGCAAATGATCCATGTAGTAACGTGCCAAAATAACATTATTAAACAGCAGATGGACAGAATGAAACAAGTGGATAGCCAACTAGAGGAATATGATTCTTGTCAAATGGGGTGTCATGGAGAAAACGTGAGCTGTGTGAAAGCAGATTCAGCTGACAGGTTTCCAGAAATGCATAGTCTGGAAAATGTAAAGGACATCCAGGAGAAGTTGAATTACCAACATATGCTTATTAGGAAGCTGTCAGATGAAATTAAAATTGAGATGTCTTCTTTGTGCCTAGAAGATGAAAACTTTGTCGAAGATGGGTACACTGACATGGAGACATGCGTTAAACAAGAGATAGATGAAAGCCTTCAAGTGGGATTACAATTACACTGTCTGTACAGCTATATTCAGAAAGAAATCCAGTATCATGATTCAATACTGCTTCAACAGAAAAAAGAATATGAAATCCTAAAGGATGAGCTAAAATCTGTATGTGGTAGCAACTCAAGCAGCTCTTTATGCGACGCACCTCAGCAATACATGTCTTCAGAGGCAGACGGTGGTAAAGAATTGTGTGAAATCACTCATGTGTTGTCTAGCATGGATATACAAAATGAAACAGATTCAGATACAGGCATTAGCTCCACACATAGCCAAGATTCAGAGCCTGTTCAGTGAGATTTTCAGACATTTGCCATTTCCTTCTTTTTCAGTTGAACAATAAATTGGAATGAACTATGGTTACAGCCTTCACTCTACAATACTACAATACTAACCGGCATAATAGCAACTAATAAACTGCAGCATTATCTTTCCAAAGCTGCATGCCATTTTAATAATAATGGGTGTCATTTCTAAAAAGAGATGAGAGTTTGCTACTGTCAGTAGTCTAACAAATAGTATGTGATATATATATATATATATATATATATATATATATATATATATATATAACTGGATACAATTGTTGCAAACTCACAGCTTTGAGAAGTATTAGGTTTGTATGGTTTTAGATAACTGATGTAAAGCATGAAATCTGCAAATTGGCATACAGCATATGGATTTGTGACCGTACTTGTGGCCAGAATATTCTGCCATGTCTAAACATACAGTCTTACTGCATTATTATAGTCCAGTCAGCCTCACAATTCTGTTGTTTTTGGGCACAGACAGCAGAAGCAGACTGGACTATAATATTGAGAGATACAATCTGCAACTCAGGAACCATACAAATAAGTAATGCAATGTATTTACAAGGTTTCAAAACCTTTTACATATATTTATTATATCTAAATAAAAACTGTAAAATTTAGCTCAAAATTGGACCCCACATTTAAAGGGGTTTTCTGCTTTCCCCATATTGATGTTCTATCCTGAGGATATGTAATCAATATCCGATCGTTGGAATCCAACTATGAGCACTATTTCCACTTTGAACAGCTGATCAGCAGGGGTGCCAGGAGTTGGACCCGATCAAGGAGAATTATATCTCCGAAATGAGTTGTTTTTCTCAATAAAAAGAATCCATTGATCGCAGGACAGTTGATGTGGTCCTTTGCGCCTAGTGGTCCATCGTTCTCAACTCTATCCCAAAAATAGGTCAACGATATAGACAGAGCAGAAAACCCCTTTAACAGTTTCTGACACTTTAGACACAGTCTGCACTGTCCCTCTCAACATTTTGGTTCAACAAAATAGGATGGGATGAAACATGAGTCAAGATATAAAGATGTAAACATTACCGTTGCTGCTATTCTTTCCATGTACCGCACACAGGGGCGTAGCTATAGGGGGTGCAGAGGTAGCAGTCGCTACCGGGCCCAGGAGCCTAAGGGGGCCCAAAGACCCTTGTGCCACATAAGAAGACACACAAAGCACTGAGGGAAGGGGGGCCCAAGCTGGACTCTTGCACCAGGGCCCATGAGGCTATAGCTACGCCCCTGACCGCACATGCACGTTTGTGAAATTATTGACAAAAAATGTGCATAATACTGCAATTTTCACACTGGCCACTAGGCCTAAAATATGTTAAAGGAAGTCTGTCACATAGTTTTTACTAGCATAACTACCAGTAATGGCTAGCACATTGGACACTCGTGTTAAATATTTCTTTATGTCATTTGACTGTTTAGCAAATGTTTAGACCTTTTACATAGTAACATAGTAACATAGTTTGTAAGGCCGAAAAAAGACATCTGTCCATCCAGTTCGGCCTGTTTTCCTACAAGTTGATCCAGGGGAAGGCAAAAAAAACCCTGTGAGGTAGAAGCCAATTTTCCTCACTTTAGGGGAAAAAATTCCTTCCCGACTCCAATCAGGCAATCAGAATAACTCCCTGGATCAACGACCCCTCTCTAGTAACTATAACCTGTAATATTATTACCCTCCAAAAATACATCCAGGCCCCTCTTGAACTCTTTTAGTGAACTTACCATCACCACCTCCTCAGGCAGAGAGTTCCATAGTCTCACTGCTCTTACCGTAAAGAATCCTCTTCTATGTTTATGTACAAACCTTCTTTCCTCCAGATGCAGAGGATGTCCCCTCGTCACAGTCACAGTCCTTGGGAAAAATAGATGATGGGAGAGATCTCTGTACATAGTTATTAGATCTCCCCTCAGTCGTCTTTTTTCTAAAGTGAATAACCCTAATTTTGATCATCTTTCTGGGTACTGTAGTCCACCCATTCCAGTTATTACTTTAGTTGCGCTCCTCTGAATCCTCTCCAGCTCTGCTATGTCTGCTCTGTTCACAGGAGCCCAGAACTGTACACAGTACTCCATGTGTGGTCTGACTAGTGATTTGTAAAGTGGCAGGACTATGTTCTCATCACGGGCATCTATGCCCCTTTTGATGCAACCCATTATCTTATTGGCCTTGGCAGCAGCTGTCTGGCACTGGCTTCTACAGCTTAGTTTACTGTTCACTAAAATTCCTAGGTCCTTTTCCATGTCAGAGTTACCCAATGCTTTACCATTTAGTATGTACTGGTGACTTGCATTATTCCTTCCCATATGCATAACCTTACATTTGTCAGTGTTAAACCTCATCTGCCACTTTTCTGACCAAGCCTCCAGTCTATCCAGATCCTGCTGTAGCAGTGCACTGTCCTCCTCTGTGTTAATTACTTTACATTTTACTATGCAAACCTTCTACAATATCATTAATAAATATATTGAAGAGAATAGGACCCAATACAGACCCCTGTGGTACCCCACTAGTGAAAAACGGTTCCCAAGTGCCCAGCTGGGTGGGCTTGGGTTTCAAAGTGCCAAAGCTCACCGCCCTTCCCTCCTGTGTTCTCCTCCCAAGTCGTCCTCCTCTTCCCTGATATCAGGGAGATGCAGCTCCAGGGGAGAAGGGGCGGAAACCTTGGCAGGAGCACAAAGCAGGGAAGGGCAATGGGCTTCAGAACTTTGAAATCCAAGCCCACCTAGCAGGGCACTGAAGAACTGATTTTCATAGGATTAAAAGTGCATTTCCTAGACATTTGCTAAACAGACAAATGATTTAAAGGTATGCTTAGCATGCTTGTACAACATACTAATGGCCATGTAGTTATACTATGGAAAATTATGTGAAAGATTGCCTTTAAGACTTCCTGTCTTTTTGGGCCATAGACACAATAGACAGGCAAAAAGTTCTAAAAAGTATGGGGGTCATCAAACTGGTGTAAAGTAGAACTGGCTTAGTTGCCCATATCAACTAATCAGATTCCTCTTTTCATTGACCAAAGGAGCTGTCCAAAATGAAAGGTGGGATCTGATTGGTTGCCATGGGCAACTAAGCCAGTTATACTTTCCACCACTTTGATAAGTGACCCCCTATATGTTTAACATAAAAATGTGGTTTAAACAACTGGGCATTTTCTGTTGACACATTATTTTTAACATACATTTAATAAAGCATGAATTCCATTTACACCTCATCAGTTCAGTATATATGTCTCACTGTGTACAAAATAAAACTATCATTTGTGCATTTGATAAATATTCCATGTCTGTTTTTATGCAGCTATACACCAGATGATTTACAAATAGGTTCATAAGATGTATACGTTTAGAAATCAGAGAAAATGGTGCAATTTGTGATACAGTTATCAAAATGGTGCACAAGGTATAATACAGTTCACTTAGTTTGGGGAACATCTATCAAATCAAATCTGTCTGTTTAGTGGCATAAAAGTTCACAATTCGTGGTGATTACGCTGTTTTCTGTGACATTTTGTGATCCTCGCCACTCTTCAAAGTGGTCTATGTTTAAAAGCTAAAAAGTGAGAATAGACCTGCATTATTGCACATTTACCGAAAAAATTCACAACCTACACCAGGAAATACCCTGGTGTACTTTTACGCATAGAAGTGTAAACCACATTGCACTCTTGTAAAATATATTATTAAGGTGTACCATTTCATAAATTTGGTGCAGGCACACAAAGATAGACGTATAACTGACAAACTAACAACTGCAAATGATAAATGCCCCCCTTTGTGTTGATACTTCCTTATCGCACTAAAATCACAAATCACCAGGACCAGATGGCATACACCCCCGTATCCTAAGAAAATTAAGTAATGTCATAGCCAGACCCTTATTTCTGATACTTAAGGACTGTATACTGTCAGGGAGTATTCCCCAGGATTGGCACATAGCAAATGTGGTGCCAATATTCAAAAAGGGTCCAAAAACAGAGCCCGGAAACTACAGTATAGGTAGCTAAGTTTAACATCTGTTGTGGGTAAATTGTTTGAAGGTTTTCTAAGAGATGCTTTCTTAGAGTACCTCAATGAAAAAAAAGCAAATAACGCCATATCAGCATGGCTTCATGAGGGATTGGTCATGTCAAACTAATTTAATCAGTTCCTATGAGGAGGTAAGTTCTAGACTTCACCGCAGCGAATAAATGGATGTTGTATATGTGGACTTCTCCAAAGCATTTGACACTGTACCACATTAAAGGTTAGTAAATAAAATAAGAATGCTTGGACTGGAAGAAAATGTCTGTATGTGGGTAAGTAACTGGCTCAGTGATAGAAAACAGAGGGTGGCTATTAATGGTACATACTCATATTGGGTTACTATCACTAATGGGGTACAAAAGGGGTCAGTATTGGGCCCTATTCTCTTCAATACATTCATTAATGATTCTGTAGAAGGCTTGCACAGTAAAATATAAATTTTTGCAGACGACACTAAATTGTGTAAAGTAATTAACACGGAAGAGGACAGTACACTGCTACAGATGGATCTGGATAGATGGGAGGCTTGAGCAGAGAAGTGGCAGATGAGCTTTAACACTGACAAATGTAAGGTTATTCACATGGGAAGGAATAATGCGTGTCACCAGTACATACTAAATGGTAAAACACTGGGTAACACTGACATGGAAAAGGACTTAGGAATTTTAGTGAACAGCAAACTAAGCTGTAGAAACCAGTGTCAGGCAGCTGCTGCCAATGCCAATAACATAATGAGTTGCATCAAACGGGGCATGGATGCCCGTGATGAGAACACAGTCCTGCCACTTTACAAATCACTAGTCAGACAACACATAGAGTACTGTGTACATTTCTACAGAGCTGATAGGGCAACTAAAGTAATAACTGGAATGGGTAAACTACAGTATCCTGAAAGATTATCAAAATTAGGGTTATTCACTTTAGAAAAAAGATGACTGAGGGGAGATCTAATAACTATTAGAGATGAGCGAGCATACTCGTCCGAGCTTGGTGCTCGTTCGCGTATTAGGGTACTCGTAAGTGCTCGCTGCTCGGATGAGTATCTCGCCATGCTCGAGGAAATGGCAACTTCCACATCGTGCTTTTTTGGCGCCTATAAACTCAGCCAATCACAAGCCAGGAGACTCTGCGGTACACCCAGCATCACGTGGGGCCCTTACATGTCGATAGCAGGGGTTGGCTGGCCTGATCAGGTGACCCTGGAATATACTAGTGACTGGCTGCGGTGCTCGGCTCAGATGCCGTCTGGATGTCGTTAGGGATAGAGCTGCTGCGTTTCAGGGAGAGTGTTAGGGCCTGCATTTAGTTCTCTGTTAGGCAGGAATCACCCACAAAGAACCCAACAGCCCTTCTAAGGGCTACTAGAAATTTTTTTTTTGTCTCCTGGTTTGGCTGGCTGGCTGGCACTAGTAGTGCAGCTATCGCCATATATAACCCCCTTTTTTTTTAATGTTCTATCTCAGTGATACAAATCCATTGCACACAGCATTGTGGAACCATTCTGTGTGTCACAGTTCAGTACACTCACTATTTTCTGTCCAGGTGACACTTTCTGTACGTCACTTAATACAACCAAGTCTTTTGCTGCCTGTCACGTGTATAGCTTGATCAAAAAAATCTCTGTGCGACATTTGTCTGGGTCGCAGTCAAAATAGCCACCATTAACAGGGTGTGAGTTAGGTCTACGATAGTTTCTGCACGTCACGTTCCAAAAAAAACAAAACTAAAAAAAAAATATATAAAAAATATATAAAAAAATAGTTTTTTTGTTGTTTTAGCTCAGTGATACAAATCCATTTCAAACAGCTGCGTGGAACCATTCTGTGTGTCACAGTTCAGCACACTCACTCCAATCTGTATTTTCTGTCCAGGTGACACTTTCTGTACGTCACTTAATACAACCAAGTCTTTTGCTGCCTGTCACGTATATAGCTTGATCAAAAAAATCTGTGTGCGACATTTGTCTGGGTCGCAGTCAAAATAGCCACCATTAACAGGGTGTGAGTTAGGTCTACGATAGTTTCTGCACGTCACGCTCCAAAAAAACAAAATAAAAAAAAAGTATAAAAAAATATATATAAAAAAATAGTTTTTTTGTTGTTTTAGCTCAGTGATACAAATCCATTTCACACAGCAGTGTGGAACCATTCTGTGTGTCACAGTTCAGTACACTCACTTTTTTCTGTCCAGGTGACACTTTCTGTACGTCACTTAATACAACCAAGTATTTTGCTGCCTGTCACGTATATAGCTTGATCCCAAAAATCTCTGTGCGACATTTGTCTGGGTCGCAGTCTAAATAGCCACCGTCAGTAGGGTGTCAGTTAGCTCTACGATAGTTTCTGCACGTCACGTTCCAAAAAAAACAAAACTAAAAAAATATATATATAAAAAATATATAAAAAAATAGTTTTTTTGTTGTTTTAGCTCAGTGATACAAATCCATTTCACACAGCAGTGTGGAACCATTCTGTGTGTCACAGTTCAGCTGTCTACTCACTCCGATTCGTATTTTCTGTCCAGGTGACACTTTCTGTACGTCACTTAATCCAACCAGGTCTTTTGCTGTAACGTATATAGCTTGATCAAAAAAATCTCTGTGCGACATTTGTATGGGTCGCAGTCAAAATAGCCACCATTAACAGGGTGTGAGTTAGGTCTACGATAGTTTCTGCACGTCACGTTCCAAAAAAAACAAAACTAAAAAAATATATAAAAAAATATATATAAAAAATAGTTTTTTTGTTGTTTTAGCTCAGTGATACAAATCCATTTCACACAGCAGTGTGGAACCATTCTGTGTGTCACAGATCAGCTGTCTACTCACTCCAATCCGTATTTTCTGTCCAGGTGACACTTTCTGTACGTCACTTAATACAACCAAGTCTATTGCTGCCTGTCACGTATATAGCTTGATCAAAAAAATCTCTGTGCGACATTTGTCTGGGTCGCAGTCAAAATAGCCACCATTAACAGGGTGTGAGTTAGGTCTACGATAGTTTCTGCACGTCACGCTCCAAAAAAAAACAAAATAAAAAAAAATGTATAAAAAAATATATATAAAAAAATAGTTTTTTTGTTGTTTTAGCTCAGTGATACAAATCCATTTCACACAGCAGTGTGGAACCATTCTGTGTGTCACAGTTCAGTACACTCACTTTTTTCTGTCCAGATGACACTTTCGGTATGTCACTTAATACAACCAAGTCTTTTGCTGCCTGTCACGTATATAGCTTGATCCCAAAAATCTCTGTGCGACATTTGTCTGGGTCGCAGTCTAAATAGCCACCGTCAGTAGGGTGTCAGCTCTACGATAGTTTCTAAAAAAAATAGTTTTTTTGTTGTTTTAGCTCAGTGATACCAATCCATTTCACACAGCAGTGTGGAATCATTCTGTGT
>ONZH01002385.1:0-20721 GCA_900303285.1 Rhinella marina | reverse complement strand
GGACCTTCTAAATTGAGGGTCTGGCTCTGAGGCGGCTTCAGGCTGGTACCATTAGGCTGGGAAGGGCCAATAACCGTGTCCCTTCCCACCCTGGTAGTGCCAGGCTACCGCTGCTGGTTGTATCTGGCTGGCGAAGGAAAAAAGTGGGGGACCCCACGCCATTTTTTAAAAAATTATTTAATTATTTTTGTAAAAAAATGGCGTGGGGTCCCCTTTTTTCCTTCGCCAGCCAGATACAACCAGCAGAGGCAGCCTGGCACTACCAGGGTGGGAAGGGACACGGTTATTGGCCCTTCCCAGCCTAATGGTACCAGCCTGCAGCCGCCCCAGAGCCAGACCCTCAATTTAGAAGGTCCGGTCCTGCGGGTACCCGGCTCTTCCCGGCACCCCTGGTGGCGGTGGGTGCCGAGGTAATAGATGTTGGGGTTAGTGCTGGCCTGCCATACCGGCAAGCACTAAGCCCAGTATTAGTAATCAGGGCCGTCTGTAGATAGCCGTAATTACTAAAACTGTAGTATTGTAAAAAAAAAAATACACACAAGTATAAAACATTTTATTGAAATAAACACTCCCCCAGACCCCTGTTTGACCATTTTATTAAAAAAAAAAAAAAAGCTGGTCCGACGTAGTCCACCGAATCCGACATAGTCCTCTGCATTCACGACCCTGAAAAATAGAAAACAAACACACAAACACAGACCACTTACCTCTTCCTGCACTGGGATAATACACACAGCGATGTCACAGTACAGGGATAATACACACAGCGATGTCACTGTACAGGGATAATAAACACAGTGATGTCACAGTACAGGGATAATAAACACAGTGATGTCACCGTACAGGGATAATAAACACAGTGATGTCACAGTACAGAGATAATAAACACAGTGATGTCACAGTACAGGGATAATAAACACAGTGATGTCACAGTACTGGGATAATACACACAGTGATGTCACTGTACAGGGATAATAAACACAGTGATGTCACTGTACAGGGATAACAAACACAGATATTTCTTTATGGTGGGCCCCAAGAATTATTTCCTCTGGTGGGCCCAAGGTACTCCAGTCCGACCCTGCATGCAGTGATGTCACAGTACAGGGATAATACACACAGTGATGTCACAGTACAGGGATAATACATAGCGCTGTCACAGTACAGGGATAATACATGTAATGATGTCACAGTACAGGGATAATACATGTAGTGCTGTCACAGTAAAAGGATGACAGTGAGTGACTTTGTGACAAGCTATTCACTCACTGTAATGACACACCTCTCTCACAGCCTCTCTGCTGCCGCTGCACACTGGGTCCCTGTGGCACTGCATAATGGCAGCCATCTTCTCCTTGCTCCTGCTCCACGCCGATGTCTTTCCTGCCTGGAGGTGGGCGGAGCCTAGCCTAGACTGGACATGTGCTAATGAATCACCAGGGTGCACAGGCGGCCATTAGCTCCCCCTTCAGGCTGGAGGCTTCAGTGCAGCGCAGACTAGCAGAGACAAGAGCGGAAATGAATTAAACTAGAGGAGGTACAGATTAGGCTGCTGGCACCAGCGGCCCCCTGCTGCCTGGCGCCCGGAGAAACTGCCCCCCTCTCACGCTATGCCACTGGTTTACGCACCACCTTATCAAACTTTGCATTAAAGGGATGATATTTATGTACAAACGTCAATCTGTCAGATTTGATGGTATCTGTAGTGCATGTCCGTGTGGCTGCATCATCCCTTGCCTCATCCAAAATTGCCCTTGGGTATACTCTTGCTCTAAATCTAGCAGTCATCTCTCCCAGTCTTTCTTCTTGTATTACCAGATCAGTAACTATCCGTCTTACTCGCTGATACTGTGATTTTGGAATTGCTTTTTTCAGAAATGGGGGGTGAGAGCTAGCAAAATGTAGGATACTGTTTCTGTCAGTTTTCTTATGGAAAATGTCTGTGGAGAGAAAACCCAGGTCATCTTTCTGAACCGTGGTGTCAAGGAAGTTCACCTTAAGTCCATAGTCATGGTAAATTTTAGATCATCACATGCCTTATTAAGGTATTCAAAAAAGGCCTGCAGGGACTCCTGTGGCCCCGCCCACACACAAAATATGTCATTAATAAATCTTTTCCATGCTAAAGCATGATTTTGAAATGATCGTGCATTGTAGACATAGGTTTCTTCAAATGATGACATAAATGCGTAGGGCGGAGCCACATTCAAACCCATTGCGGTCCCCAGCCGCTTCAGGTAGAAGTTGTCTTCAAACATAAAGTAGTTTTCAGATAGTACTAGATGTAGCATGTCAAAAAACAAGGTGAACTTCTTTGACACCACGGTTCAAAAAGATTACCTGGTTTTTCTCTCCACAGACCTTTTGCGTAAGGAAACTGACAGGAACAGTATCCTACATTTTGCTAGCTCTCACCCCCCATTTCTGAAAAAAGCAATTCCAAAATCACAGTATCAGCGACTAAGACGGATAGTTACTGATCCGGTGATACAAGAAGAAAGACTGGGAGAGATGACTTCTAGATTTAGAGCAAGAGAATACTCAAAGGCAATTTTGGATGAGGCAAAGGATGATGCAGCCACACGCACTTGCACTACTGATACCATCAAATCTGACAGATTGACGTTTGTACATAAATATGAACCCTTTAATGGGAAGTTTGATAAGGTGGTGCGTAAACACTGGGATATTTTGACAAAGGCCTACCCAGGGGTCAATGAATTCAAAAATCCACCTTTAATTTGTAACAAACACAATCCTAGTTACAGAGACAAACTGGTACGTGCAGATGTGGGCAGTACAAAAGTGGAGCTAAAACAGAGTAGGCTAGCCACTCAGAAAAAAGGAAGCTTCCCATGCCTGCAGTGTTCACAATGCTCCCACATAATAAAAGGTCCTGTATTTCATATCCCCACACAGGGAGGGCCTTTAAAATAGATGTTTTTTTTTTCACGTGCGATTCAAGCAATGTGATTTATTTGATAAAATGCCTGTGTGGACTGATATATGTCGGTGAGACAATGCAAACCATACGTGATAGGATTTGTAAGCACAAATCAACCATAAGAACAAAAAATCTATTGTTCCCCTTGCCATACCATTTTGACAAATGCAAACACTTCATTTTTCAACTTAAATTTCAAGTTGTGGAACAAATAAAAAACCCAGACGTGGGAGTGACATTAAAAAGCTTTTATTATGGAAGGAAGCTTATTGGATACATGTACTAGATATATTACAACCCAGAGGTCTCAAAAAAGAATATAAAATAGTGCACTTGTAGAATTCTCATAGCTCTCCCTTCTTTTCTTCCACAGACCTCCTCCTTCCATTAGATGCAGAATACTGATCCAACAAATGTATCCTTTATTTGTATTCAAAATTGTATCTTCAGCTTACTTTGTCGCCACATACAATAATTCTATGTCTTATTCTTAGCAATATGTTATTTGTAATATTGTATATTGGTTCATGCTTTTCAATTAACTGTGTGTTTTTTGATATTCCTGCCCGAGGTGGGCGTCTGATGTCACGGGGGTGTTAACAATTGCGAAACCTTTATAACTTACCTGTATCTGTTGTCTAACACATGTTGATATTGATATTGATTAGTGCAAATCTGTGAGGCTTTTTGGTTCTATTATAAGCCTTTTTCAAATATGCATGATCCTCATGTGCATGATCAACAATCTTTAAATACCCCACCAGATTCAATAAAGAAATAGAAAGTCCAGCAACGGTTAAACACTTCTTTGGAACTTTATTTGAGCATTCAATACAGTCAGGTGTGGTGTGTCAGCTTCACCAAACACAAAACTAGAAGAATCACGAAAGGTTCTTGTGGGCGTAACAAACCTGCATGTTTTACAAGGCCTGGAACCGCAACAGAAAAAACCCACATTGTGTAGCCATGTTTTCACACTGTGTTTTTTCCAAGAAAAAAAAAATATACGTTTTCTTCTTGTTTATTTTATGAGATTTATTTATATGTATTTTTTGTATAGTTTATAATTGATATGGCAGGAAGGTCTGGCACGGTGAGTGATTTTTCGCATTCTTGCCACACACCTGCCTTTTTAATTACACATAGCTCAGTGAACAGGAGCTTTTGATTTGTAATTTGTGCTCCAACTTCTCCCTATTGGGGACATCAACTCTTTTTGGGAGCTATTTTACTCCGTTCACTTACCTCTGCTTTTCAGTCTAAAACGCGTAAACTATTTTGTGAAGCCTACACACCACACCTGACTGTATTGAATCCTCAAATAAAGTTCCAAGAAAGTGTTCAACCGTTGCTTGACTTTCTATTTCTTTATTGGATTCCAAGGGCTTTTACCCGGGCTCTCCGTGCAAGCTGCTTATTTATGCTACAGGTGAGCTGGATATGTTTCTATGCTGAATCTACTATAGAGGGATGTCAGGTAGTCATGGTAACCAAAGTAAATGATAGGACAGGAAGAAGAAATGAAAAAAGACTTCAAAGAATTAAACACATAGAATATACTGTATGATCACACAATGGAAATGATCATTTTGTCTGATGTTCCTGGAGTGGACATTCAAGGTCACATTGTATGATTCATTTATTGATGTTCTCTGAAAAGAGAAAAAAAAAACAAATAAATGCAATGATCCCTACAAAAAGCACAATTTAACCCCTCTGGCTCCAAGGTCTGTAGCCTATGGATCCAATTGATTCAACAGTTTCACCCTATCACCGGCCCTGCGTGGTGGAGGTATTTGCTCTATTATTTGAAAGCGCAACTGTGACACCTTATGCCTGCACTGTTCTAAATGATGGGGAGTAGGGGGCAATAGGTTATTTTTATGTATGCGATTTGTGTTTGCAAAATCTATCCTTCAATCTTGTGGATGTCTCCCCTACATACAGCAGTCCAAGTGGCCTTTCAGAATATAAACAATAAAATTGTTGTTCAAGTGAAAAAAACACGTATCGTAAACTTCTCACCGGTGTGTGGATGAGTAAAATATTCACCTTTAATAGCACTGGAGCAGTGGATGCATTGCAGACAGGGAAAACACCTTTTCTCTTGATCGATAGTATTGTCTGTTTCATAAATGTTTTTGTACTCCCAATGTCCGCCCTCACTATCTTGTCCCTGATGTTATCAGACCTTTTATAACACACCATGGGTAAACTCTGAAATCCCTCCACCTTTGGGTAAGCTCTTGCTATAATATTTCAGTGTTGATTAATAGATCTAAATTTCTTTAGCCAGGTGTGATATTAAACTACAAATGGGATCCACATTGTTTTCTGTGCCTGCCCCTCTTTTTTTTCATCTCTCATCTTTTGTGTCTCATCGATTTTCTCATTCTTAATGTCAGTACAGGGTACTCTCGGGACTTTTTTTTACTGCTGGGGATGATTGCTGGTAAAGAATAACAGACTATTCCTATCTGTATTTTTGGTATAGAGATCAGTAATAGAGATGAGCGAGTAGTGTTCGATCGAGCCGGTATTCGATCGAATACTACGCTATTCGGCATACTCGATTTCAATCGAGTATAACGGCGATGGCGCACTTAGAATTCGTTTCCCCTCCCACCTTCCCTGGCGCTCTTTTTCCACCAATCAACATGCAGTGGGGGTATGACAGGCACGCTGAGCACGCTGGCAGCGCGAAAACAGCGTCTACATGGATTGGCTGGAAAAACCATGTGACCTCGAATATTAAAAACTCAGCTCTTCCTGCTCGTACGCATATGCTGCGTGAACTTAGTCAGGGACAGAGGCTGGAGAAGGGACAGACAGGTTTTAGCAGTTGGACAGGCAGGAGCGTGATTAAAAGCCCTTATCAGGGCTACTATAGTGCACTACAGTGATAGCTTTACTACAAGATACACTTTACAGAGAACGGCTGCCGTATTCAGGGATAGCTGCTGGAGTAGGGACAGAGAGAGGCATTAGTGGTGTATTAGGTGCTCTGCTACATACCAAACTATATTTGGCACTACTGTTCAGCGTTCTTTTTGGCTGAAAAAACCCTGTTATATAACTAGTGTGTATATGCACCATCTGATCTGGCAGTATACGGCTGTGAATTTTATTTTATTTTTTTAAATACAGTTTATTTGGCTCTAGTGTTCTGGGTTCTGTGTGCCTGCAATACCCTTTTTGTATACCAGGTGTAAATACCCACCGTCTGTTCAGTTAGTACACGGCTGTGTACCTTGAAATATACAATATCTAGGCCATTTAATTGGCCACTGTACTGTGCGTTCTCTTGCTAAATTATTTCACATTACCTGGTGTAAATACCCACCGTCTGTTCAGTTACTACACGGCTGTGTACCTTGAAATATACAATATCTAGGCCTTTTAATAGGCCACTGTACTGTGCGTTCTCTTGCTAAATTATTTCACATACCTGGTGTAAATACCCACCGTCTGTTCAGTTACTACACGGCTGTGTACCTTGAAATATACAATATCTAGGCCATTTAATTGGCCACTGTACTGTGCGTTCTCTTGCTAAATTATTTCACATACCTGGTGTAAATACCCACCGTCTGTTCAGTTACTACACGGCTGTGTACCTTGAAATAT
Source organism: Rhinella marina (assembly GCA_900303285.1). NCBI lineage: Eukaryota > Metazoa > Chordata > Amphibia > Anura > Bufonidae > Rhinella > Rhinella marina. Next base: position 14,150 of record ONZH01002385.1, on the reverse strand, counting down.
ACAATATCTAGGCCATTTAATTGGCCACTGTACTGTGCGTTCTCTTGCTAAATTATTTCACATACCTGGTGTAAATACCCACCGTCTGTTCAGTTAGTACACGGCTGTGTACCTTGAAATATACAATATCTAGGCCTTTTAATTGGCCACTGTACTGTGCGTTCTCTTGCTAAATTATTTCACATACCTGGTGTAAATACCCACCGTCTGTTCAGTTACTACACGGCTGTGTACCTTGAAATATACAATATCTAGGCCATTTAATTGGCCACTGTACTGTGCGTTCTCTTGCTAAATTATTTTAAAAACCTGGTGTAAATACCCACCGTCTGTTCAGTTAGTACACGGCTGTGTACCTTGAAATATACAATATCTAGGCCTTTTAATTGGCCACTGTACTGTGCGTTCTCTTGCTAAATTATTTCACATACCTGGTGTAAATACCCACCGTCTGTTCAGTTACTACACGGCTGTGTACCTTGAAATATACAATATCTAGGCCTTTTAATAGGCCACTGTACTGTGCGTTCTCTTGCTAAATTATTTCACATACCTAATTATATACCCAAATATTGTATTTGCAACCAAAAAAAAATAAAATGCGGAGGGGGGCTAGCGGAATCGGACGTGGACGAGGACGGGGGCGCGGAAATGCTGTTGGTGGCCTTGTTGAAGCCAGTGGGGATACAATGCGTGCTGGTGAGGGTCAGCCAGGATCCCACTCATCCAGAATCCCTGCCTTTATGGGACAGTTAAGCAGGGGGCGAGTTACACCGCTGTTGAGGCCTGAGCAGGTTGAGCAGGTGGTGCAATGGATAGCCGATAGCGCTTCCACACAGTTGTCCACCAGCCAGTCATCCACACAGTCTCACTCTGACCCTCCTTCCTCCACACCTGGCCAACAGAGTCATCCCACCCTTGACCCCTCCCAGGAGCTCTTTTCGGGTCCTTTTTCAGATGTGCCGGAAGAATCCCAGGAGCTAGCAGAGGAATTTGTTTGTAGTGATGCCCAAACACTTGAGTATTCGCCATCTCCTGCTGATGTGGACCCTGAACCAGCATCTGTTATCATGAGCGATGATGATGATGAGACGCAGTTGCCATCAAGGGAGGCTGTTGGAATGTCCAGTGGGCAGGAGGAGGAGCAGAGTGAGGAAGAGGAGGTGGTGGATGACGAAATGACCGACCCCACTTGGCCAGGGGTGATGTCCAGCGGGGAAAGCAGTGGAGAGGTGGTGGTCTGCGCAGCACCGAAAAAGGCAGCAAGAGGCAGAGGGATGTCCACAGGCAGAGGGATGTCCACAGGCAGAGGGATGTCCAGAGGCAGAGGGATGTCCACAGGCAGAGGGATGTCCAGAGGCAGAGGACAGTGCAGACAGAGTAGTGAGGCCACAGCCAGCACGGCCGAAGCTGTTCCCGGCAGCGGGCAGTCGCGCGAAGCTCCCCCATCGAGGCCTCGTACTTCTGTGGTGTGGAGATTTTTTAATGTTTGTGCGGATGACAAACTGAGCGCGGTTTGCACACTCTGCCACTCAAAACTGAGTAGGGGCTCTGAGAAGAGCAATCTGACCACCTCAGGCATGCGGCGTCACTTGGAAGTCAAGCACTGGGCTGAGTGGGAGAGAGCAAACGCAATACAAACTGCGCCCGGTCCTGCTGCCACTGCCTCTTCCCCTCTGTTGTGTGCTGCCACTGCGGTCCAGACCTCCAGCCAGGACACCTCCACATCTGCCTCTGCCTCGGCTACTTTGGGGCCTTCTCCTTCAGCCTCCCCTTCCCCCGCCTCTTCGCCTGCACCTTCACACTCCTCGTCCCATCAACTGTCCATCTCGCAGGCGTTCGACCGCAGGCGGAAGTACGCCTCGAGTCACCCCCAAGCCCAAGCCTTAAACTGCCACATCTCCAAACTGCTGGCCCTGGAGATGTTGCCGTTTAGGCTTGTGGAGACGCAGGCCTTCCGCGACCTGATGGCGGCTGCCGCACCTCGCTATTCCGTCCCTAGCCGCCACTACTTTTCCCGGAGTGCCGTCCCCGCCCTGCACCAGCACGTGTCGCGTAACATCAGGCGGGCCCTGAGGTACGCAGTCAGCGCAAAGGTCCACTTGACCACCGACTCGTGGACAAGCGCTTGCGGCCAGGGACGCTACATCTCTTTGACGGCACACTGGGTGAATGTAGTGGAAGCGGGGACGGGGTCGCAAACAGAGACGGCCTACCTACCACCCCCGCCCAAGATTGCCAGCATGGGTTCTGATAAACCCCCCTCCTCCTCCTCCTCCTCCTCCTCTGCCTTAACATCGCCCTCAGCCGCTAGCTGGAAGCGTTGCAGCACTGGCGCGGGGAGACGTCAGCAGGCGGTGCTTAAGCTCATCAGCTTGGGCGACAGGAAGCACAGCGCCCCAGAGGTGAGGGACGCCATATTGCAGCAGACGGAGATGTGGCTGTCGCCGCTGCAGCTAGGACCAGGCATGGTCGTGTGCGATAACGGCCGTAACCTGGTGGCGGCTCTGGAGCTTGCCGAACTCGATCACGTACCATGCCTGGCCCACGTTTTTAATCTGGTAGTCCAAAAATTTCTAAAGACTTACCCCAACCTGGCAGAGCTACTGGTGAAAGTGCGGCGCTTGTGCGCTCACTTTCGGAAGTCAACTGTAGCTGCTGCTAGCTTAAAAAAACTCCAGCAACGCCTCCATTTGCCTGAACATCGGCTGTTGTGCGACCTGCCGACTCGCTGGAATTCCACCTATTCCATGTTGGCCAGGGTGTGTGAGCAGCAGAGAGCATTGATGGAGTACCAGATTATGAATCCACGCGTGCCTCCAACTCAGCTCCCTCAGTTTGCCAACCACGAGTGGCCATGGATGGCAGACATATGCGATGTACTGCGTATCTTTGAGGAGTCCACCAAGAAGGTCAGCAGCGAGGACGCTATAGTGAGCGTAACCATCCCGCTCCTATGCGTCCTTAAAGAATCGCTCATCGCAATAAGGGAGAACGCATTGCACGCAGAGGAGACGGGGGTAGGAGGAGACGCAACGGAGCTACACAGTCAGACCACACTTTTGTCTGCTTCACGGTGGCAGTTGCAGGAGGAGGAGGATGAGGAGGAGGAGGATGACGTGGAGGTGGCTGTGGAAGAGGAGGAGGATGCTGGCGGCGAGGGTAGCAGTCAGGCTGTGTGCGTCCCATTGGTTCAGCGCGGATGGGGCGGAGAGGAGGCGGAAGAGGAAGAGGAGGAAATGGCAAGTGATCCTTCTGGTGGGGGCAGTGAGGTCATGCCTATTCAGAGTCTGGCACACATGGCTGACTTCATGCTGGGCTGCTTTTCCCGGGACACACGTGTTGTCCGGATAGTGGAGAACAAACTGTACTGGGTCTTCGCAATCCTGGACCCCCGGTATAAAGATAACGTCTCTTCTTTTATTCCGGTAGAGGAGAGGACGAATCGATTGCTGGAATACCAGAGGGAACTCGTGCAGAACATGATGGAGATTTTCCCACCCACCATCGCTGGCGGCAGAGAGGAGAGGGTCTCCCAGAGTCCCACAACATCCATCAGGCCCACAGCCACCAGGGGAACACTCTCCAAGGTGTGGGACACGTTCATGGCACCCCCTCGTGCAACTTCCATCACTGCGGGGCCCGCTATCAGCAGGAGGGACAAGTATCGGCGGATGTTGCGGGAGTACCTGGCAGACCGTACCCCTGTCCTCCCCGATCCCTCGGCGTCCTACACTTACTGGGTCTCCAAGTTGGACACGTGGCTGGAACTGTCCCTGTACGCCTTGGAGGTGCTTGCCTGCCCTGCCGCCAGCGTGCTATCAGAAAGGGTGTTCAGCGCAGCCGGGGGCATTATAACCGATAAGCGCAGCCGCCTGTCAACCGACAGTGCGGACAGGCTGACGCTAATCAAAATGAACAGCAAGTGGATTGACCCGGACTTTGCTTCTCCAACCGTGGAAAGCAGCCAAAAGTGAAGTGCCATCTGTATGAAGTGCCATTTCCTCCTCCACCTCCTCCTCCTTAACCGCCGTAGAATTGCTCCGTAAATAAGAAAAATTTATATATTTATGGCTCACCTCTTGGGCCTCCACAAAATGTTTAAGAGGTCTCACCTCTTGGGCCTCCATATAATTTTTAACAGGTCTCACCTCTTGGGCCTCCACATAATTTTTAAGAGGTCTCACCTCTTGGGCCTGCACAAAATGTTTAAGAGGTCTCACCTCTTGGGCCTCCACATAATTTTTAACAGGTCTCACCTCTTGGGCCTCCACATAATTTTTAACAGGTCTCACCTCTTGGGCCTCCACATAATTTTTAAGAGGTCTCACCTCTTGGGCCTCCACAAAATCTTTAAGAGGTCTCACCTCTTGGGCCTCCACATAATTTTTAAGAGGTCTCACCTCTTGGGCCTCCACAAAATCTTTAAGAGGTCTCACCTCTTGGGCCTCCACAAAATCTTTAAGAGGTCTCACCTCTTGGGCCTGCACAAAATGTTTAAGAGGTCTCACCTCTTGGGCCTCCATATAATTTTTAACAGGTCTCACCTCTTGGGCCTCCACATAATTTTTAAGAGGTCTCACCTCTTGGGCCTGCACAAAATGTTTAAGAGGTCTCACCTCTTGGGCCTCCACATAATTTTTAACAGGTCTCACCTCTTGGGCCTCCACATAATTTTTAAGAGGTCTCACCTCTTGGGCCTCCACAAAATCTTTAAGAGGTCTCACCTCTTGGGCCTGCACAAAATGTTTAAGAGGTCTCACCTCTTGGGCCTCCACATAATTTTTAACAGGTCTCACCTCTTGGGCCTCCACATAATTTTTAACAGGTCTCACCTCTTGGGCCTCCACATAATTTTTAAGAGGTCTCACCTCTTGGGCCTCCACAAAATCTTTAAGAGGTCTCACCTCTTGGGCCTCCACATAATTTTTAAGAGGTCTCACCTCTTGGGCCTCCACAAAATGTTTAAGAGGTGTCACCTCTTGGGCCTCCACATAATTTTTAACAGGTCTCACCTCTTGGGCCTCCACATAATTTTTAAGAGGTCTCACCTCTTGGGCCTCCACAAAATCTTTAAGAGGTCTCACCTCTTGGGCCTCCACAAAATCTTTAAGAGGTCTCACCTCTTGGGCCTGCACAAAATCTTTAAGAGGTCTCACCTCTTGGGCCTCCACAAAATCTTTAAGAGGTCTCACCTCTTGGGCCTCCACAAAATGTTTAAGAGGTCTCACCTCTTGGGCCTCCACATAATTTTTAACAGGTCTCACCTCTTGGGCCTCCACATAATTTTAAAGAGGTCTCACCTCTTGGGCCTCCACAAAATCTTTAAGAGGTCTCACCTCTTGGGCCTCCACAAAATCTTTAAGAGGTCTCACCTCTTGGGCCTCCACAAAATCTTTAAGAGGTCTCACCTCTTGGGCCTCCACAAAATCTTTAAGAGGTCTCACCTCTTGGGCCTGCACAAAATCTTTAAGAGGTCTCACCTCTTGGGCCTCCACAAAATCTTTAAGAGGTCTCACCTCTTGGGCCTCCACATAATTTTTAAAAGGTCTCACCTCTTGGGCCTCCACAAAATGTTTAAGAGGTCTCACCTCTTGGGCCTCCACATAATTTTTAACAGGTCTCACCTCTTGGGCCTCCACATAATTTTAAAGAGGTCTCACCTCTTGGGCCTCCACAAAATCTTTAAGAGGTCTCACCTCTTGGGCCTCCACAAAATCTTTAAGAGGTCTCACCTCTTGGGCCTCCACAAAATCTTTAAGAGGTCTCACCTCTTGGGCCTCCACATAATTTTTAACAGGTCTCACCTCTTGGGCCTCCACATAATTTTAAATAGGTCTCACCTCTTGGGCCTCCACAAAATCTTTAAGAGGTCTCACCTCTTGGGCCTCCACAAAATCTTTAAGAGGTCTCACCTCTTGGGCCTCCACAAAATCTTTAAGAGGTCTCACCTCTTGGGCCTCCACAAAATCTTTAAGAGGTCTCACCTCTTGGGCCTCCACAAAATCTTTAAGAGGTCTCACCTCTTGGGCCTCCACAAAATGTTTAAGAGGTGTCACCTCTTGGGCCTCCACATAATTTTTAACAGGTCTCACCTCTTGGGCCTCCACATAATTTTTAAGAGGTCTCACCTCTTGGGCCTCCACAAAATCTTTAAGAGGTCTCACCTCTTGGGCCTCCACAAAATCTTTAAGAGGTCTCACCTCTTGGGCCTGCACAAAATGTTTAAGAGGTCTCACCTCTTGGGCCTCCACATAATTTTTAACAGGTCTCACCTCTTGGGCCTCCACATAATTTTAAAGAGGTCTCAGCTCTTGGGCCTCCACATAATTTTTAAGAGGTCTCACCTCTTTAGCCTCCACACAATTTTTAAGACGTCTCACCTCTTGGGCCTCCACAAAATCTTCCATGAGCCTCTGGCCAGCCCACGGCCTCTTCCTGCCTTTTGCGGTCCTACGCATCCCTCAACATCCCCACTGCTTTACCTGCTAGACATGACACTGGGCCAGGTCGGGTCACTGACATCTCTAGCGCCAACAATTTGGGCATTTTAAGGCTTCTGCATGTGTTTGAGTTGTTTTTACATTTTAAAGAAGACATGTCTGACCACATTTCACACACACACACAATGACAATTAGGGGTGGGGTCTATTTGCTTTCCCCCTTGCCTATGCCATCTGAGGTTGTCATAGGCAACGTGATTTTAAGGGGTGCAGAATTTCATCTTCTTTTTTGTCTAGTTTGGCTTGGGGTCCATGGCAATGTAGAGGAAAGAAGGTTTCCTTGTATGGTCTCACTTTACATAGAAGTTATATTGTGTTTGGAGTGTATTGTTGAGAGGCTGTGATAGTGGCGTAATAGTGCGACTTGGGCGCGTTATATGCACCCAGACATGCTTCCCCTGCTGTCCCAGTTCCATTCCAGCAGTGTTGGCATCCTTTTCTGAGGTTTCAGGGTGGACTTGGTGACCTCCAAGTGGTCGAATTGAGATTTCCAAGTGGCGAGCATTTTTTCCCCATAGACTTTAATGGGATTCGATATTCGGTCGAATAGTCGAATTTTGCGGTCTATTCGAATCGAATTTCGAACTTTCGAATATTTCACTACTCGCTCATCTCTAATCAGTAACAATACTTCCAATGTGATCCTTAATAACCCAGGTGTCTAAAAAGTTGATTTTATCTTTATCCCAATGTAAGGTAAATTGTAACTCCTCCCATATAGAGTTTAGGTAATCAGAGAATTCACAAAGGGGTGTGATATGGTAAAACTGTCGAAGAAAAGAGGGCCCTATTAGATCCATAGGCTACAGGAATGGGAGCCAAAGGGGTTAAATTATGACTATGAATTAAGTATCTTTTTGTAGCGAGCATTATATTTCTTTCTTTCTTTATGTCTTTTCAGAAAGCATGAATAAATAAATTTTACAATGTCACCTTGAATGTCCACTCCAGGAAGACAAAATGATTATTTCCATTGTGTGATTATATATTCTATGTGCTAAATCCTTTGAAGTCTTTTATTTGTTTTCCTATTGTTTTACATTGGTTACCATGACTACCTAACAACACTCTATAGTGACTGGAGGAGTATTTAAACATTGTCAGTAGAGTTGAGTGAACTTGCCTTTTGATAGGTTCATGTTCAGGATTTAAGTGAATGACATAATGGATTCTGTTCTCACTGAATCCATGACGTAATTCAATGCCAGCATGCTGCATAATACAAGTATATGGCCGCCTCCGACGGTTACGTTCTGCTGGCCATACACTTGTATTATAATGGCATGCAAAACGCAATGCCTTTTAAAGGAATTCAATTTGGCATGCTGGCATTGAGTTACGTGATTGATTCGATGAGAATGGAATCCAAAGCCTAAACCTGAACCTGCCAGAAGGCAGGTTCGCTCAACTCTAATTGTTAGCAGTATGAGGATTATGCACGTTATACTACTACATGGGTTGCTATCCCCTGACATGCCAAATGTTCGGAGTGCCAACTGAAAATTAAAAAAAAATTATACCCAGGACTGTGACGAGGGGACATTCTCTTCATCTAGAGGAAAGAAGGTTTCTACACAAACATAGAAGAGGATTCTTTACGGTAAGAGCAGTGAGACTATGGAACTGTCTGTCTAAGGAGGTGGTGATGGTGAACTTAGCTTTGTCTTTTACTGCCAAACTGTCCCTTTAAACTTGAGCTCATGTTAATGTTTATGGTGTATTGTACCAGATGAAAGGATGGGTATAATCATGAAACACATTGCTAGAAGCACCAATAAAGCCCTCTTATACCAATAATGGAGTTGTGAGTCTCAGCAGTGCCACTAGCAGCCCTGCATTCTTTCACTATTTTCTTGTTCAAGCTGAAAATATTGAGCAAAGTTTACAAAAAATCAATTTGGTTGCTTTGCTGAATTTCACAAAGAAATTTGCTTCATGACAAATTACTTCTTCACAAAGCACATTTCTTTGTAAGTAGCAGGTTCAATGATAAGGAACATCAATTGCGCCGCCCCCCGTCATTGAACCCCTCAGATGCCACGTTCAATCACTAATCACAGCATCTGAGAATAATAGTGAGGGCTTTCAGGGGTTAAACCATAGCAGAAAAAAAAAATTAATACTCACCTTATCCATGTTAGCGCAAAGATGCTGCTGCAGCCATCTTGATTGAAGATCCCATGTGAAATCTCGCACAGTGCGTGATGACATCATCACATCATCACACATGAGATTTCATGCTGGTTCTACAATAAAGATGGCTGTGGCGGCCTCTTTGCACTCAAATGGTTGAGGTGAGTATGATATTTTTACTGCCATTTCACGGAAAATTGATTTGTTTCCACAAACCATGAGGAAATTCAAAATCAAATTTTCCCTGAAATTGGGATCGAAGTCCACTTTGGATACTTTGATTTGCTCAACCCTAATTATAACTTAACACCATAACTGTGAAATCTAGTAACTGGCTCTGAAGCCCCCAAAATGTCAAAATAAGAAAATACGAATACATAAAAATTAACCAGAGACTAGTGATGAGTGAGCCGAAGCGGCAATATTCGGGATTCGCACGAATATTGCCCGCTTCAGCTTGGCTCGGCATCCCGAGCCAGCGCGGACTCGTGATGATTCGTGCGTCACTGCCAGTTTGAAATGCCTGTTTTTTTTTCAGCCAATCAGCATCAAAGGGAAGCCTGTGGGAACGCCTGCTGTGATGTAACATCCCCTATACCTCCCCAGCAGTGATTGGCTGGCAGTGACATGTGACCTAAATTTATATAAGGTAGGGACCTGCAGCATCAGCCTCATTGTGCTTTTGGGAAGGAGAAGAGACAGACAGAGACAGTGTTAGCTTGTGTAGTGTGTGCAGCAAGCAGTTAGGAGTTAGGAGTTAGGATAGGAAGCCTCAACAGTCTTTTTAAAGACTATTTATACTCTGAAAAACAGTATACAGTATATACTGTAAGCCTGTATTCTGTGTAGGAATAGGAAGCCACAATAGTCTTTTAAAAACCAATTGATTCTCTGAAGAAAACTATACAGTACTAGCAGAAAGACCCGGCTTCGCCTGGGTATATTTCATCTATTTATTTAATGTTTCTGTGTGTCGTTGCAGAGAGAAAGTCAATGCAGCTGACAGAAGTTGATTTTTACCTTCATTTTTTCAATCCCTATTGGCTGCGGAGTGGGAGGGGGCGTGGTTTAATGGGACACGGGGGGGGTTAAGTCCTTCATTTCAGGGTGGCCTGAATTAAAGGTTAATGCCATGGTAATTTGAGGAAACACAATGGGTAGCAGTGGAAGAAAACATTGCTTTGCGCGGGTATATTTAATCTATTTCATTTAATGTTTCTGTGTGTCGTTGCAGAGAGAAAGTCAATGCAGCTGACAGAAATTGATTTTTACCTTCATTTTTTCAATCCCTATTGGCTGCGGAGTGGGAGGGGGTGTGGTTTAATGGGACACGGGGGGGGGGGTTTAAGTCCTTCATTTCAGGGTGGCCTGAATTATAGGTTAATGCCATGGTAATTTGAAGAAACACAATGGGTAGCATTTGAAGAAAACATTGCTTTGCGCGGGTATATTTAATCTATTTCATTTAATGTTTCTGTGTGTTGTTGCAGAGAGAAAGTCATCCTCTCTCCCATCCCTGCAGCTGACAGATGTTGATTTTTACCTTCAATTGTTCAATCTCCATTGGCTGCGGAGTGGGAGGGGTCATGGCCTGACTGAGTCGGGGGCGTGATGTTGCAAGACCTGGGGCGGGGTTTTAAGTCCTTCTTTTGATGGTGGCCAGAATTACAGGTCGATGCCATGGTAATTTATGAGGACACGCCATGGGTAACAGTGGAAGAAAACATTGCTTTGCACGGGTATATTTAATATATTTCATTTAATGTTTCTGTATGTTGTTGCAGAAAGAAATCCAACTTCCCTCCCACCCCTGCAGCTGACAGAAGTTGATTTTTAACCTTCATTTTTTCAATCCCCGTTGGCTGCGGAGTGGGAGGGGGCGTGGCCTGACAGAGTCGGAGCGTGGTTTCGCGAGATCTGGGGCGGGGGTCAGAGTGGCATGAATTACAGGTCGATGACATGGTAATTTATGGGGACCCGCAATGGTTAGTAGTGGAAAAAAACATCTTTTATTAGTACTGAATGGTCGTAGTCTAAAATTAGTCAATTTCATCTACGATTTTTGTGTGTCATTGCAGAGAGAAATTCACCCTCCCACCCCTGCAGCTGATTTTTTTCAATCCCCGTTGCCTACGGAGTGGGAGGGGGCGTGGCCTGGCAGAGTTGGGGGTGTGGATTATCAAGATGCTTCGAACGGTTGTAGTCTGAAATTAGTCTATTTCATCTAAAATTTTGTGTGTCATTGCAGAGAGAAATTCACCCTCCCACCCCTGCAGCAAACAGAAGTTTATTTTTACCTTTATTTTTTCAATCCCCATTGGCTGCGGAGTGGTTGGGGGCGTAACCTGACAGAGTCGGGGGCGTGGATTAGCAAGACGCTTCACATGGGTGTATTTAATCTATTTCATTTAATGTTTCTGTGTGTCGTTGCAGAAAGAAAGTCAACCTCCCACCCATCCCTGCAGCTGACAGAAGTTGATTTTTACCTTTATTTTTTCAATCCCTGTTGGCTGTGGAGTGGGAGGGGGCGTGGCCTTACATAGTCGGGGCGTGGCTTAGCAAAGCGCTTCGCATAGGTGCATTTAATCTATTTCATTTAATGTTTCTGTGTGTCGTTGCAGAATGGCTGCGGAGTGAGAGGGGGCGTGGCCTGACAGAGACGGGGCGTGGCTTAGCAAAAGGCTTCGAACGGTTGTAGTCTATAATTAGTCTATTTCATCTAAAATTTTAGAGAGAAATTCACCCTTCCACCCCTGCAGCAAACAGAAGTTTATTTTTACCTTCATTTTTTCAATTCCCGTTGGCTGCGGAGTGGGAGGGGGCGTGACCTGACAGAGTCGGGGGCGTGGATTAGCAAGACGCTTCGCATGGGTGGATTTAATCTATTTTATTTAATGTTTGTGTGTGTTGTTGCAGAAAGAAAGTCAACCTCCCACCCATCCCTGCAGCTGACAGAAGTTGATTTTTACCTTTATTTTTTCAATCTCTGTTGGCTGCGGAGTGAAAGGGGGTGTGGCCTGACAGAGTTGGGGGTGTGGCTTAGTGAGACCTGGGGCGGGGGTATTAAGTACTTCTTTTAGGGTGGCCTGAATTAAAGGTCAATACCATGCTTATTTATGAGCCCACGCAATAGGCAGCAGTGGAGGAAAACATCTTTTATTACTACTGAACTGTAGTAATAGAAAAAAACATAAGTTATATTTATGGTAACCGGAATACCTTTAACAGTGTCAGTGAATAGAAATGGATGAGATCCTCAGCTGGTGATAATTACCTGGTTGTTATGGAAACCTGCCCTCCCTGTGTGGCTTTGCAGAGAATGGCAGTTGGAGTTTAAAACCAAAGCTCCCAGTTGTAATGTTGGCTAATGGAGATCATATTTTGGGAATATCTCGGGAACGGTACGTCCTAGAGAGATGAGACCTGGTCTAAAACCTTCCCGGACACCTGATGTACTTGTGTGCCGAATTTGGTGAAAATCGGTCCAGTAGTTTGGTCGCGCATAGAGAACAGACAGACAGACAGACAGAAATTCATTTTTATATTATTAAGAGATATGCTGTAAGCCTGAATTCTGTGCAGAGCTGTGCCTGGTACACCTTGTCCAGCCACATAGATCAAACTATACATATCTAAACAGATATATTCCTGTGCATGACTGTGCAGTGACTAGTGAATACATTTCATCAGCGTGCTATATACCTCAGAGTCTATAGATACCGTATTGATCTGTGGATTCCCGTTTTATTTGCGCAAACTGCGTACATCTTTTTTTGGATAGGTCTGAAAATAATCGTACCTGCATATCTATCTACATTGTCCGTTTAATTTCACTGATCCGTAATACACGGTGCAGTGACTAGTGAATACATTTCATCAGCCTGCTATATACCTCAGAGTCTATAGATTCCGTATTGATCTGTGGATTCCCGTTTTATTTGCGCAAACTGCATACATCTTTTTTTGGATAGGTCTGAAAATAATCGTACCTGCATATCTATCTACATTGCCCGTTTAATTTCACTGATCCGTAATACACGGTGCAGTGACTAGTGAATACATTTCATCAGCCTGCTATATACCTCAGAGTCTATAGATACCGTATTGATCCTTTGCAATTATAATAATATAATACTGTGCACATGGAGAACCCGAGGGTCAGGGGGAGAGGGGGAAGAGCTGGGAGAGGTGGAAGAGGTGGTCGTGGAGGGAGAGGTGGGAATCGTGGTGGTGCTGTGGTCAGCGGTGATGACCGTGGTGTGCGTGGTGACACAGTGCCGGCTGCTGTGGGTACAGTGGAAACACGTAAGGTCAGGGTGCCTGGTCAACTCCAGAAGTTGGTAGGGCAGCGTCCTACAACTCTGACAGACCCCAAACAACAACAGGAGGTGGTTCAGTGGATTGCAGAGAGCACGTCCAGCCACGTTTCATCTGCCCCCTCATCCAGCCAGTCGACTTCTCTGAGCCAGGGTGTCTGTCCTCCAACTCGCCCTCCTTCTCCCCAGCCAGAACCCTCTAGGGGTATGTCCCACGGACAAAATTTTTCCATGGAACTCTTCAGCCACCACTTCCCTGATGTGCCAGTGGACGAGCTGCTATGCCCTGATTCTCAGGACCTTTTGCAGTCTCCGGGTTATGAGAGTGGGGAGTTAGCAGTGGCGTCTGAGGAGCTGGTGGAAGATGACGACGAGACACTGTTGTCGGAGGTAGTTGTCAGGGACGTCACTGTGGAGTCTGAGGAAGACCTGGGGGATGATGAGGGGACAGATCCTACTTGGGTGGATGAGGCAACTGGAGGCAGTGGTTCAGACTGTGAGACGACATCAGCACCACAAGCTGTTGAGAGAGCCAGAGGGCTGCGACGAGGGAGAAGCCAGGGCCGAGTCACTACTTCCCCAAGTGCTCCTAGAGGTCACGCTCCAGCCCGTACTATGCACCACTCCTTAGTTTGGGAGTACTTTAAGGATGATGAGGCCGATCCTCGTTTGGCGGTGTGCAATCTGTGCCACGTCAATGAGCAGGGGTTCAAAACGCAACAACCTCACCACTAGTAGCCTGCACAAACATTTGGAGAAAAAACACCCCACCAAATGGTTTGCACTTCTGTCAGCTGGTGACGTTGACACAGTTAGTCCAGCAACTGTGTCTCGTCCAAGCCAGGACGTTGCAGCCTCCAGCCCCGAAAGGACCCCTCCAGCTCCATCTCCCTCCCTCTCCTCCACTCATGTGTCCCAGTGCGGCGTTCAACTGTCTCTACCGCAGACATTTGAAAGCAAGTGCAAGTACGCAGCCACCCACCCCCATGCGCAAGCTCTAAATGTGCCAAGCTGATTAGTTTGGAAATGTTGCCGTACAGGCTTGTGGAGACAGAATCCTTCCGCAACCTTATGGAGGCGGCAGCCCCCCGTTACTCTGTCCCCAGCCGACACTATTTTGCCCGATGTGCCGTCCCCGCCCTGCACCAGCATGTGTCTGAGAACATCGCCCACGCTCTCAAAAACGCGGTTTGTGGTA